>MU666590.1:160934-214093 GCA_026770625.1 Nicotiana glauca
ATGACACTAACAGAATAGGGAGTCTCAACCAGTGAGCACATCCCCAGAGGTAAGAAGAGATGAGTTCGGCACAGTTTATATGTACAGTCAAATAATATCAAAGCGGTAAAAATTATCATTTTGCACGTTAAGCATATATCATATAAAATATCAAATAATAAACAAAGCCAAATACAACAATTATTCTAAGCTCGAATTTCTAACCCTGAACCAGTGGTTCTGGGTTAGAATTCCCCAGCAGAGTCGCCAGAGCTGTCACACCTCCTTTTGGCGCTACCGCACCCCGCGAAGGGCGTGGTAAAGGGGAGTTTTTCCAATTAAAGGACAATCGAAACGAGTTTTATTATTAAGATTCAGAGTCGCCACTTGGGAAATTAATGGTGTCCCAAGTCACCGGTTGAATCCCGAATCGAGGAAAAGGTTGACTTTATATTACAGTGTGCGCACCAGAAATCCGGGTAAGGAATTCTATTAACCCGGGAGAAGGTGTTAGGCATTCCCGAGTTCCGTGGTTCTAGCACGGTCGCTCAACTGTTATATTTGGCTTAATTATTTGATTTAAAAAAAAACATTTGAACCTATGTGCCAATTTTAACTTTGAACCGCTTTTAATATTATTATTATTATTTTAACAAAAAATTGCAACGTTGTGAAAATGTATCTCGTACCGCGTCACATCAATGTACCCGTGGTTATCGACACATTTCGACTCCGTTGAGATTTGGATTTAGGTCACATAAATGTGCACCCATGTTTAGGAAAGTAAATTATTAAAAGCGCGCCTAGAGTGACTAACGCGTTATTATTTTGAGGAGGCCGGGAAACTCGCTAAGCGGCTTATCTCGAAGTCTAACTTTTTAAAGTAATTATTGAGGGCTCCGCGATTGTGTATTTGAAGCGGCAAGGCTCACCTCACTTCTAAAGGTCTACTTAAGAGTGACTATGATTTTCTATTAAATTTTTTGTTCAAAACAAAATAAAGGCCCTAATTAATTGGCATTGTTTAAAACTTACTATATTTGGGTCCAAAGATTCATTTAAATTCAGACCTTCAGCAAATGGGCTTTGAACTCAGCCCAAACAATAGGTGGACATCACCACCCTTGAAAGGCTGTTAACAAAAATTGGGCCTATGACCTACGCCTAACTTGAGGTGTACTAGGCCTCGACAGCCAGCCCCTGGGAATGGTCCTTTTCTAATTATTCACACAACCCCTTTTGTAAGGTTGCCTAACCCCAGGCTTTGGAATCAGCCCAACTCGAGAATAGATAAGGGGCTAGTGCTCGAGTTCGAACCTTAGTATGAGTGACAACTAACATGTTCAGACATGAGTGACAACTAACATGTTTTCAGATTCAAAATATAAACCTATGCCCTGCTTTTAATCACAATTTAACTGGGCCTGAGTGTTGACACTCAAGGAGAATAAGCGACGAAAATATCACATATAACGAATCAAACCCATGAACCACCTAGCAAACTAATAGCTAAGCAAATAGAATTTCAACAATGCCTTTAATTTCTGATTTAGAACTAGTTGGTCACCTATTTAATGATGCTGAACTGGTACTACTGAATACCGACTCGGAATTTAAAGCTAATTCCAGCTAACATGGCTGGATGTAGAACTCAACTATCCTCAGAATTAATCAAATTATTTTAACAATTCTCCACAGTCCAAAACAGTCTTGTTCAAGTACAAATGAAAATTTGCCCTAGAATACATGGAATCTGATATGAAAATACATGGAGAATCAGTCATTCACTTCATTTCATGTCCATAAACAAGGAAATTTACAGGATATGTACCTGGAGTATGAAAATAGAAAAAGGAGTGATTAGCGACAGTACAACAAACAACAGCACTCAGCAACAAACAGTAGCAGAAGATAGATTCCAGCAAAAACCAATAGCAGATACTAGCCAAAAACTTCCAGGAGTGGTTTAAACCAAGTAGAGACTTTAAAGCAAGCAAACAACAACTTCAAGAAACCAAGACAGCAACTATAATAAACTCAGCAAACAGCAATCACGGGACAAATTTAAACCGAACAAGAAAAATCCAGCAGTAGCTTGGACCAAACAGGAATCCAGCAACACTCAAAAATCACTATGAAACAGTGGTAGACAGCCCGGAGGATGGTTTGAAGACTTAGGGAAAACCAAAACAACAGAGGAACTTGAGAATCCGAATGAAATCCTGTGAACGGACCAAATCGAGCAAACTTGACCCGAGTGAAAAGCCTTAATGGAATAGTATTTTCCTTTAGCCTTCTCTAATGTTTTCTATCTTATGATAGTATCTATTTCTAGTATATATTTCAGGAAATATGTGATCTCTTTTCAGAAAGTGTGGATCAATTGGTAGCTTAAGGGCTTCCAACTATTGGTGTCAAAGGGGAAATTGATGGTTCCTAAGGGTGTCTTAGAGTGTCTATGCCCCCTCCGAATCCCCTATCCAGTCGCTTATATAGCCCAGCTGAACCCAGCCCCCTGCAGTATTTTTTAATTGTTTTAAACTAATCAGAACCCCATATTATTCCCCTGCTTTCCCACCTGCAGTTGTCTAAGTATGAGACCTATTATTTTAATTTCTGAAGTTTAAAAAAAACTGGATGGGATACCTGCTGTCTAGCAGGTTCCACTAATTTTCCCCATGTGTATTGCACCCTTTTTAATCTTAACTGATATTAACTTCTGATTCCCCATTACTTATGCTTAAACAAACTGTAACTCTGTACTACTAGACAACATTTTACTTAGTTTATTCACTAGTTTTAATAGTGTATTGAGTACCATTTAGTAAGCCAAACTAAACTCTGTATTTATCAGAGTTACACAACTATAACCAATTCACTTCCTAATTCACAAACAACACATAAATCAGGCTTTGTTTCAACAACGATTCTGGACAATCTTAGGCAGTATCAACATCACTTGCCAATAAACTCATATAACTAATCGACGACCTTTATTTAATCGATTATAACATATATGAATGATAACAAAAATTGCCCTATGAATCAGTGATTCATAATTTTCAGGCAGAACAGGGCAGAATGCGAGACTAAATATTCGACGATATTAATCGAGACGAATACGTATTCTATGACAAACATAATCAAATAAACAAACAGGAACAAAATTGGACCAAATAAAAGGTCTTGGAGATGGATAGAAAGATTCAGCAGGGAATCAAAAAGCTAAAGAAAATAACAAAACACAACTAACAAGCAAACGAGTAGAGATAGAAGAAAAGAGGAGAAATACCTCGAGGGTGAAAAACAGACAGACTCGGCCAACGGACTTGAATTTTTTGAAGCCAAACGGGCCTTAACCAAGGTGTTCTCTATTGAGAACACCCAAGCTAAGGTCCATTGGACCTCACACGCCTGTGAATCTAACTGGAAGTCCCATTTTTAGATTTCTAGGATTCAAACCGTCATTTGGAGCTCGGGGCTTTCTGGTTGGATTCGAGTCCAACCAAGTTTGGTTTGGTTGTGAGAAAGGCCAGGGGAGTACAGGGTATCATTTTGGGATGGTTTAGCGTTGGTTGGGTTTCGACTCGAATCTTCGATCGAAGATTCGAGACGTTCAAGGATGATTCGAGGTAAAAGGCTTGGGGATTTGGGTTTGGGGTGTGATGGGGGTTCTGTGGTGTTAGTTTGGTGACCGGCAGCATTGTTGCCGCCGGGTTTCAAGCGAAGGGGAAAGAGGGCGGCGGGCTAGGGTTCTTGAGGGGGATGTTTGGTCTCTGAGAGACGATGAAGGAGGAGGGGTGTTTGGGAATGGAGACGAGTGAAGAGGTTTGTGTAGGGGATTAGCATATTAAAATGCTTCAAATAATCTAGACCGTTGGATGGTGGGAACTAACGGTCCAGATCAAATCATTAAAACGAAACGGGGTCGTTTTGGTCAAAGGGGAATGGGTCGGTCTCAGATGGGAATGGGTCGGGTATCTGGGGGGAGCCTTGGTCCGTTGGATTGAGCGAAATAGATGGTCCCGATTAGGCGCCTCAAAGCGACGTCGTTTGGATAAAAGGAGGCCTGATCTGAGTCGTCCATTTGATTTGATCGACGACTCGAGATGGAAACGCCAATACGGCATCGTTTGGAGGCGTCTATGAGAGACCTGGTCTTGGACCGGGTCACTGATATGTTTGGGCCTGGTTTTGGTCTGGTTTAGCTGGCCCAGTTCGATTTTCTCTTCATTTTTCCACCTCTTTATTTTCTTTATCTTTTAGTCAAACTATTTATTAAAATCCTAAATCATAAAAATATTAATTAACTTCTAATTGTGGAATTGATTCCCAAATGCAACATTTTTGTGTTTTTTAACTAGTTTAGACACATGAACACGCCCACACAAATGCAAACAAAAATAGGAAAATAACAACAAAAATCCGCAAAATTGCAAACAACAAAAAAGGCTATTTTCTTTTGGTATTTTGGAAGTAATTTCTTGTAGGGCAAAAATCACGTGCTCACAGTGACTATTCGTGGTTTTGAGACTAGAGCAGATTTATTGTTACTCAGTATGGTTGATTTTGATATTATCTTAGGCATGGACTGTTTGTCGCCCCATTATGCTATTCTTGATTGTCACACCAAGACCGTGACACTGGCTATGCCAGGTATTCCGCGTGTTGAGCGGAGTGGTACTTTAGATCCACTCCCAGTAGAGTTATCTCTTTCCTTAAAGCTCAGCATATGGTTGATAAGGGGTGTGCCGCGTATTTAGCTTATATGAGAGATGTTAGTGCTGATACGCCTTCTGTTGATTCAATACCAGTGATACGGGATTTTCCCGATATATTTCCAGCTGATCTTCCGGGCATGCCGCCTGATAGAGACATTGATTTTGGCATTGATTTGTTGCCGGGCACTCAGCCCATTTCTATTCCTCTGTATCGTATGGCTCCTCCTAAGTTGAAGGATTTGAAGGATCAGTTGCAGGAATTGCTTAATAAGGGTTTTATTCGGCCCAGTGTCTCACCTTGGGGTGCTCATGTCTTGTTCGTGAAGAAAAAGGATGGTTCTATACACATGTGTATCGATTATCACCAGTTGAACAAGGTTACAGTGAAGAACCGTTATCCTTTGCCTCGCATTGATGATCTGTCTGACCATTGTGAGCACGTGATTTTTGCCTTACACGAATCACTCCCAAAAAAATATTCACAATAAAAATAATTTTTCTTTTTGTGTGCAATTTTGTGAATTCTCGTGATATTTTCAGCTATTGTTTGCATTTGTGAGTGCAGATTTATTTGATAAATTACTAAAAAATACAAAAATATGTTTACAATTTAATTAGACATTTTTGGAATTAATTAATAACTAAGTCTTTTGTAAAAATGGAAAAAATCACAAAAAATAATGTATTTGTGCATTTTTAGTAATTAATGACGAATTTTGTGCTTTCTTTTAATTTGGTTATTTTGTGATAATTACTATTTAGAGATAATTAATATTTTTAGTATAATTTGGTCAATGTTAAATTTAGGTTTGTATTTTTATTTTAATTAGGAAGAAAATTGAGAAGAAAAGAGAATAAGAAGAGGAAATTGGAGTTGGGCCAATTCAAATACAATTCACACAAGCCCAAACCAAACACCCAATACCCAGTTAAAACCTGCCCAAACTCACCCACACCCGGTCCAAACCCTCAGTCCCTGAGACGCTTAAAACGATGTAGTATGGTGAGAATACTACGTTGTTTCCTGTCAGTCAATCTCAACCATTCATTCCTTACCCATCCAGCGGTCCACGATCTTCCTCATCACCTGTTTTAACCCATACGTCCCCCAACCCGATCAAATTGGACCGACCCAGTCCTTGGAGTGTCTAAACGACACCGTTCACCATAAGTGATTGATCCAGGCCATTGATCTCAGTCAATCAAATGGCCTGGATTCAATCTCCCAATTAGTATATAAAAGAATAACGGACCCCGCCCCCTCTCTCATAACCCCCCCTCCTCTCTATCATCTCTCTTCAGAGACCAAATCCACAGCCACCACAAACCACCACTGACCGCCCGCCAAAAATCGCCCACGGCAGCATTCAGTCACCAATAGCCCCCAAATTTACACCATGGATTCCTCTCCCCCTCCCCATTCCGTAACCCCAAACAGCTTCCCTCGAATTCCAACCAAGCTCTTCGAATCTTCCATTGAAAGTCAGCCCCGAACCTAACTCATCCAATCGCCTTCAAATCAACACCAAAAAACCACCAAACCTCTGTCATCCCGAATTCCATGTCAGTTTCATTCGAATCATCTTAGAACCTCTCGAATTTTAGATCGAAGGTTGAACCCTAAATCCCCAAAAAATGCTGATTGTTGAGGTTTCAAGATTTTTTAGGTTGAAATGGACTATAATCATGTGTTTTCAGTCAAAAACATACGATTAAGGTCTGTTTCGACCAGAAAGTAGGAGATTCTTCAAAACGAAGTCAATGGTTTGATTCTGGTAAGTTTTTTCTTGCATTATAAGTTTCTTTTATTCATCTTCCTCCTCATCCCCTTTCCCGTAGGTTGAAATTCATGTTCATATCATTTTCTTGTTCTTTTATGAATTACTACGTAAGTCTTGATCCGTTTGTGTTTTATTGCTGTAATTAACAAGTGTGAACATTTCATGTCAGTTACCTTAGGTTTAAATTGTTTAAATCATTGCTTAGTTTAATTACGATAAGTCCTTGTATTTGAGTTTCTGTTTAAATGTTGGTTTACATAATCCTGTGAATGCTTGTGTGTTTGATTCATATTCAGTTTGTTTTCAATTGACAAAGTTTCTGCACCTCTTCTAAGAATTTCATCTCTCAATCTATTTGAAGCCTTAGCATTTGAGTAGCCATGTTTGTCACACTTTAGGAAACCTATAGGGGATTCAACTATTAGTCTAGAAACTCTAAGGGGTATTCCAAGGAACTAGTTGGGAATTACAGACTTGTGAGGATCTATTTTGGGTCAAATTGGCCCAGGTTTTGGTTTGGGTTCACTGAAGTAATTCACAGGAGTTTCAGGGTGTAGTTTGGGAATTTGGACCCTCAGTAATTAAAGTAAAGTCTGCTAGCAGAGGGGTAATGATGCAATGTTGAACTGATAAAAGGAAAAGGTGTGAGTTTAAAAATAAAAAGGGGATTACTAGTGGATTGGCACCCTGTTAAAAGCCTTTTAGGAGCTGGAAAGTAAATAACATGAGGGTAATAATAAAAAGTCTAGAGGTACAAGTGTAAAGGGAAGAAAAAAGGCTGGAAAGGTACGAGGGCCAAGGTATAAAACAGGCAGTAATGGATCGAGATGAGGGGGACTTTTTTTTTAGACTCTAAGACCTGGAAAATAAATTGACAGACATTCAGGGTATTAGGAGAGAGCATTGAGTGAGAAGAAGGGAAAACAGAGAACCTGGAGAGCCTTGAGTGAAAAAATACATTGATATACACCCTAATACACACTGATATACACACTGCTATACAGGGTAGATATAAGTCTAGAGTTGAAAGGTTTAGAGGATCAGATTTTTGGAATACAAAAAGGGGAAGAAAATTTCCACTGATGGATCAATTCTAATTTTTTTTATTCTTACAAAGTCTGAAAAATATTATTTCTCCAATGTGGAAGTTAAAATTGATTTGAGCTTGGTTTCAAAACTTGGTGTCAAGTTTGCTGGGTTATTGTTCAAGTGGGATTCTTTCTTGTGGTTTGTTGTGTATCAATTCTGGGTTTGATTTTATTGCTGAAACACTATACTTCTGTTGCTGCTCGACTACTGATTTCCCTCTATTTTGTTTCAATACCCTTTCCAGGTACACATCCCTGATTTAAATATGTAACACAGCTCATGAAGCTTCTTTGCTGAAAGGAAGTGAAGATTGTCCTTTATTATTAGAAGTCATTTTATTTGTTTTTGTTGCCAATTTTTTAGCTTCATATGTCTCCTTCCTAGTTTAACTTGAAGATCATATAAAAACTATAGTAAGATAGTTAAGCAATACCTATTGATTTGCCTCTCTAATTTTAAGTTCTGTTGTGGTTAGAAACAACCATTTGTTCTGAAAGTTATGCATATTTGTTTAAATTGTTGATTGGTTTATTAAGCAGAAGATGCTTAAGTTAAATTCGAGCATTATGTGTGAAAGCTAAAGTCATGTAGTTTGTTCTCTATGGTGAGTTTGATTCTGTTGGAGAATGGCTAAAAGAAATGTTTGATTAGCAATATTATTGATTTTAAGTTAGTTTGGATGTTTGTTATATGGCTAAATATATTGCAGAACTCAACATATTAAGTTATACTTAGTGTAAAGTTTGAATAAGGTTTAATTTCAGCATATCCTAAAATTGCTCTTCAAAAGTTTTTTTAAAAAAACTTTTGTGCCCTTTATGTCCCAAATAACTTAAGACATTTCTAGTTATGAAAAAAGAATGTTGTATTCGTGGATTTTATGATGCCCCGCTCCTGCTTTGGAAGGTTAAATTGCGTTTCTGGTCCGCCGGGATTCGATCCCTGGGAAAAGCCCACTGCTACTCTCATTTCTGCCCGGACTGGGCCTAATACAAGCCCAAGGTTTTGAAAACTCTTAAAATTGAAATGTAAAGGGCCGACCGATGAGTTGAATTGCGGATTCGAACTAAGGACCTTGTCTTTAGATAATCGACTCTTTTCCTTCGATTAAAATAATCGATTTTTTCCATTAAAACTTTAGCTAATTTAGATAGAACCTTTAATTATAATTAGTTTTAATTAATTAAGCCCATTAATCAATTGAGATGTGCCATACTTGGCAACAATTAGTCTATGGCCCTCGAAGCACCTAAGTTCGAACTTTAGTTCTTTCTTTGAAATTGGAATCGAGATGCGTCATGCCAAACAAAATGACAATTGCATGGCCCTCACTTTATTTAGTCGTGAATTGATCCTTAGATTCCGAGGCATGCCATTTAGCTAAATTCCATAGCTCCCGCAAAGATTAACAACGCGTTAGTTGCTTTGAGCGCGTTCTTTAATAATTTTACCTTCCTAAACTTGGGTGTGCATTTCATTCAACCCAAATCCAAACCCCAAAATGTTGAATAGGACGTGTTTCGTATTGCGGGTGCATTTCATATGACGCGATCCAAAGACATGTTTTAAACAACATTCAACATTCTTTTAAAATTAATTGAAAGCGATAGATAATTTAAAATTGCACATAGGTTCAAACTTTACTAAAATTAGATAATTAAGACGAATATGACAGTTGAGTGACCGTGCTAGAACCACAGAACCTGAGAATGCCTAACACCTTCTCTCGGGTTAATACAATTCCTTACTCGAATTTCTAGTTCGCAGACTGTAATGCAGAATCAATCCTTCTTCTCGATTCGGGATTTGAACCGGTGACTTGGGACACCATAAAATTCCCAAGTGGCTACTCTGAATCTTTTAATAATAATCCCGTTTCGATTGTCCTTTAATTGGAAAAACCCCCTTTTATTATACCCTTGCGGGTAGTGGTGAAAAAGGAGGTGTGAGAGCTCTGGCGACTCTGCTGGGGACCATAACCCAAAACCACTGGTTCAGGGTTAGAAATTCGAGCTTAGAATAATTGTTGTATATGGATTTGTTTATTATCTGATATTTTTACATGTTGGGCTTAATGTGCAAAATGATGCTTTTACCGTTTTGATATTATTTGAACTGTGTATATAAACTGTCTTCTCACGCACCCCCTCTGAGTCTTCTTGAAATTAAAATTGGGCATTTGCTTGACATAGCCCGCTTTCTTTGAGATAGCCAAGGTGCTTGGCACCCGGTGAAGGATCTTAGTCACACATGTTTTAGGCAGGGAGCACCACCAGTTAAGCCAAAAAGCAATGCTACCGGTACACTGACCCTCCTCGGCTCGAGTTGTTCGCACGAGTAAGCCAGTCTAGATACTTTCTCCAATAAGCTTTGAACCTAGAAGAACAAACCTCATGTTTGATATCCCTAGTAGGTTCGCTTTATTTTCATCATGTGCATTTGACTTAGGAGACTCAAAAGAGGGGTTGGGTCTGTCTAGGACAGGTGCACCAAAATAAAAAAGACCATCCTGATGCATCTTGCTTGTTACTTATGTATTTATTTGCTTCGAAATTGCATGTTGACCGGTTTTTGAATAATGAGGGGAGAATTAAAGAAAAATTGAAAAAAAGGAAACAATTATTCTTTTTAGGGAAAAATCAGGATTTAAAAAAATGATAGCAAAGCTCGGCCATAATTTTTGTTTCACTTTTTGAAAAATAGTTGATTTTATTTCCGTCAAGTATGGCAGAACTACGTAAGTTTGATTCTCACCGGATGCGGAATACATAGGCAACCCATATCGGGTTCAATTATTTTGAAAAAATAATGAATTTAGGGTGTAAATAAATATCTTTTTTTTTGCCGTGAGTAAAGGTAATGCCATTCTTGGGTAAAATAGCCAAACGCCTACAAAAGGGCGCCGGAGGGCCATTTTGCAAGAACAACTACCTGTAGTCATATTATAAAAAAAATATTTTTTTCGGTTAGCAAACACAACCTTTAAATCTTCTTCAAGTGCTGAAAGGCTGTATTGACAAAACCGGATTTTTTTTTGTGAGAAACAATGATGATTTTCTTTTTAAAGGAAAAGAAATTAAAAAAAAATTTTGTCATAATTTGCATATGGTTTAGGTGAGTCTTAAACCCTTTTATTTTATCTAGGATCACCATGACTTCTCCACAAAGAACTGGCCAAAAAAGGGCAAGGGACGAAACACCTGATATGTTCATGATCCGAGATAAGACCCCGAACAATCTCTGTAATTGGTGGGTTAGTTTTGCTACATGGGAACGAAATCAAGTATTTAAACATCCCAAGTTCCTCACAAACATCATGTGAATTGAGCCTAACAGGGATTTTATTGAGGCTCTAGTGGGTTTTTGGGACCCAACGAACAATGTATTCAGGTTCAAAGATTGTAAAATGACGCCCACATTGGAAGAATTAGGTGGGTTCACGGGATTGGGGAGAGACCTTCGTGGGAAAAAGTCTGCTGCTCAAAGTAAAGTTGGTATGGATAACTTTTTAAAGAAATTATGCCTCCGTCGAATTCCAATGGGTTGCTTAAATGAAGGTTGGGTTTCATTGGAATATCTCTATGACAGGTTTGGGGACGAGAAAGGGTTTGAGAAATTCTCGGACATAGAATTTGTCAACCAGTTGAGTTACGACGCTTGGAGGGAGTTGAGAATATTTGTGTTTATGATATCATTTCTAGGGAATATGGTCTTTCCAGAGCGTGATGGGCACATCAGAATTCAATTAGTGGTGGTAGTCTCGTATTTGCAGAGTAGTGAGGATCATACCATTCTTCCCATGATTCTGGGGGACATTTTTTGAGCTTTGACCCGATGCCAAGAGGGCGGAGATTACTTCGAGGGATGCAACATTCTACTACAGATGTGGTTCATAGAGCACCTTTATCATCATCCAATGGTAATAAATTTCAATGAAAACTGGTTGAATTACATTCGTTGTCACCCAGACAGGGCTGCAAGTTGTAATCTTCCAAATGGGGTGAGGGCCTGGCAGGAATTACTTGATTCACTAGATGCGGATAGACTCACTTGGAACTATTATTGGTTCCCTTCCGCTAGGGTCATGCATATATCGATGTATCTCCCATTCTTCATACTCATGGGTTTCAGAGGTTTCCAACCCTACGCGTCATACTTCAGCTAGGGAGAGAGCAAAAGAGGCCCCTGATTGAGGACATGCATCTGTTCGTATGGGAATTCACAGGAGAGGAACCTCCAAGGGAGTCTTATGCACAAAAGGTTTGGTTTGGTGGTCTATTTTCTAATATAGACGAGATTGTAGCAGACCGTGAATGTGGGGAGGTAAGCCTTGCATACCTTGAGTGGTTTCACAACCAGGTTGTCCCAGAGCAAAGGCCCGAAAGATCCATAAGGCATGCAGTTGATTAGGAGAAGGAGATAGAGTCCAGAGTTAGAAATACTAGAAGGGAAGTGGCACGAGAGTTCCAATCTCGTATTGACACTTTACAAGAAGATAAGGGAATACTGGAAGCAGCCATGGACATACAATAGGCTGATTTTGAGCAAGAGAGGGCTCAATGGGCACGAGAGAAGCAGGTACTCAAGGCCCAGATTCAAAAGTTGAAAATAGCTGCCAAAAACTCAGAAAGGAGCTAGGTTGATGAAAAACTCATAGTCAGTCTAAAAAAGAAAGCCCTCTAATGTCAAGAGGACTTGGAAAAATCTGAAGCTATTCTAACAAAGATCCGGGCAAGATGGACGAGGGGTGCAGAAGAGCGGGCATAACGTATGCAGCAGACGAAGAAGGACTATGAGGAGACTGTCACTATCCTGAGAGGAAAAATAGTCACTCTCGAAGATGAAGTAGTCAGACAAGTTAGATATTTCAAAGCAAATAGGAATCACTATTATGACCTGATGGCGCGGATGGAGGAAGAAATGCATAAGTTCCAAAATCAACTCCTTCATGACACTTAAGTTGCTAGAAGCGCGGGATCAACAAATAGGACAGTTGCTGCAGGAAAAGGGCAGGATTAGAGAAGGGATCAGAACCATCGCACATTATATTACTACAAATGCAGAGCATGCGAGGACATGACCCGCACCACCTTTTTCACGGCAGTGATGACGTTTGTCCGGCAAATAATGAGCAATTTGGAAAGGCTCCAAAGGGATCTTGCATAAAGGCCTATGGCAAGACCGAATGATGCCTCGCGGGCCCCAGGAAATTTCTGGTCATTAATGTATTCCTGATCTTGGTTTAAGTCTGTACTTGCTTGTTAAAATTTGTAAGTTTGTCCGTTGGTACTTTTAAGTTTGCTTTGTCATCTTTGTCTGTCAAGTTTTTTTAATCAAAGCAGTTGTTTTATGAAAAATATTTTGCTACTTATTTTTACAACGGCCAGAACTACGCTCGGTCTGATTCATGCGGGGACATGATACGTAGGCAATCTCCATAAGTCGACCACCACTAAAAGGAAAAAGAAAAGGAATAAAATAAATAGGTAAATAAATGGGAATCAAATAAAGGAAAGTTTGAGTGATGGTAGGAGAGGCCGGAATGTCGCACGCAACCGAAGCAAATGCATGATAGAAAATGGTTAACTACCTAGGTGCATTGCATCCCTATGTGCGGTTGCATATTTGTTAAACTCTAAAAAACTAACAAGTTTGTTGTTTTCCAGTCAAACAGTTAGTTGCCTAGAGCATACTGGCACATTACCATTACCAAACTAGATCAAAGGGAGAAATACTAGAGATCATGTCTAGTCCAGATAGAGAAGTGAGTGCTGAGGGGGAAGAATTAGATGTGCAGACAATGAAGGAGGAGATATACAAGCTAAAGCAACAAATAGCTGAGATGTACTAGGCCTGGACCAAGGGTCAGCCACCACCAACTTATCCAGCTAACCCTCCTTTCCTCACGACACCGGCTCGATCTCCAGAACAGCTTGTTACGGATTCATCCCCAAATTTTCCCCTCTATCAACATCACCAAGGAACCACCTCCCATATGCCATAAGCTCCACCACCAAAACCAATTCCATACCCTCCCCCACCAATCACATTCGTTTTCGTGGCATCTCTACCAGCCGCTTTCCAACCATCCTCTAGCGAACCTGTGTTCCCGGCTCCTGACAACCAATATTACCCTCCGGAGCCCACTTTCAAAGCTCCTGAACCCTACACTTACACTCCAAACTTGGATCTCCCAATAGGAGTGGAGAAACCAGCCAAAAATGCTAAGCAGGAAGAGATGGCCAGGAAGGTCAAAAGTTTGGAGCAATCCTTTAGAGATATGAGGGGATTAGGAGGTCAGGTAAGTGTAGCTTACAAAGACCTGTGTTTGTTTCCAAACGTACAACCACCACCAGGGCTCAAAATGCCCAAGTTTGACTTGTACAATGGATATGGGGACCTAGTAGCACACCTGAGGGGATTTTGTAGCAAGATGAGAGGAGCAGGTGGGAGAGATGAGTTATTGATGGCGTACTTTAGTCAGAGTTTAAGTGGCTCAACCTTGGAGTGGTACACTCGACAAGATCATGGTCGATGGTACACTTGGGAAGATCTAGCCCAAGCATTTGCATGCCACTTTCAATATAACCTTGAAATCGTCCCAGATCGTCTGTCAGTAGCGAAAATTGAGAAAAGGTTCGGAGAAAGTTTCCGAGAATATGGCTTCCGATGGAGTGAGCAAGTGGCGAGGGTTGATCCGTCGATGAAAGAGAACGAGATGGTTGACTACTTCTTGCAGGCTTTAGAGCCCACTTATTTCGGTTATTTGGTGTCAGCGGTAGGGAAATCTTTTAACGAAGTGGTCAAAATGGGAGGCATGGTGGAGGAAGGACTTAAGTCCAACAAAATCATGAGTTATTCAGCAATTAAGGCAACCACCCAAGCCATCCAAAGTGGCACTGGGGGTGTATTGCGAAGGAAGAAGAAAGAGGATGTTGCGACAATTGAGTTAAGAACATTGCCCAGGCGCCCATCACCTTACTATAACCAGCCACAACCCCACCCTCAAAATTACCCCCACAATCCATATGGCCCACCACAACACTACTACCCATAACCAGATCCCCACTTCTCTGTCCATCATGCTCAGACATACATTCAACCTCCTGCCCACGCAAATGGCGTGTGCCAGCCCCACAAAATACCTACCCAAATCCCTAAAATACCTACCCAACTTCAAGAGCCTACAGAAACCCCTCCAAAATCGGTTTCCGTCCAAACCAAGCCTTCATGAATGATAGGGCGCAGAAGCAAAAGACTTTCACTCCACTGGGAGAATACTGTACCAGTCTATTCCATAAGCTGAGGCAACTGGGTATGTTAAACCCGATTGAGGCTAAGCTAGCAAACCCCCTGCCGAGAAATCTTGACCACTCGGTGAGTTGTGAGTATTGTTTATGGGCCCCGGGGCATGACACAGAGAAATGCTGGAAATTGAAAACAACTATTCAAGAGCTCATCGACACCCGTCGGATTGAGGTTCAAGTCCTGGAAATGCCCAACATTAACCAGAATCCACTTCTGGCCCATCACAGACCAATATGATTGAGCTAGTACAAAAAGAAGGAGAGCCTAAAAACCCTCGCAGACTGTGATGATGATGATGTCCAGTGAAGGCAGGCCGGGTAAGAAGTCAACTAGTGATAAGCCATTGATCAGTGGGAAAGAAATATAAGTTAAACTAGTTGTGGTGGTTCAGGAGGAATCTTCAAGAAAAGTTGCTGTGAAACAGAGAAAGGCAAAGGTGGTTGTGCAAGGAGCAACAAACAGACCCGTTATAATTATGGAAGGTGCCCGTATAGACCCAGTCATCATCAAGCCAGTAGTCCAGCTATCGATAGCTAACGGTAAAGCCATTCCGTGGAACTATGATCGGGTACAGTGACCTATAAGGGAAAGGAATTCAGGGAAGAAGTTTGCGAAGCCCAAGGGCTAACTCGCTCGGGAAGGTGTTTTGCTCCTGCAGAAATAAGAAAGACTAATCCAGTGTCAGTAAAGAAACCTGTGACTGAAGAAGAGGCTGAGGAGTTATTAAAGAAAATGAAGATGCATGATTACTCCATCATAAAACAGCTAAGAAAGACGCCAGCTCAAATTTCATTACTTTCATTGTTGATCCATTCCGATGAACATCGTCAGGCATTGATGAAAATCCTAAACGAGGCCCATGTGCCTGACAAGATCATAGTCAACCGTTTGGATAGGATTGCAAATAAGATATTTGAGGTAAACAGGGTCACCTTTGCCGATGATGAGCTACCCGAAGAAGGTACCGAGCATAATAGGGCCCTCTATCTTATAGTAAAGTGCGAGGAATCTGTGGTTACCGAGCTTTGATTGATAATGGGTCTAGTTTGAACATTGGTCCTCTCTCTACGTCGAACAAACTGAAAGTGGATAGCGACAGAATTCGCAAGAACATTATTTGCGTTCGGGGGTTCGATGGTGGGGGCAAAGATTCGGTTGGAGATATAGTGCTGGAGCTGATGATTGGGCCTGTGGAGTTCACCATGGAATTCCAAGTGTTGGATGTGGAAGCCTCCTACAACCTTTTGTTGGGACGACCATGGATTCATGTCGCAAAGGCAATTCCGTCTTCCCTGCATCAAATGGTTAAGTTTCAAATGGTTAAGTTTGAATAGGACCGACAAGAGATTGTGGTTCATGGTGAGGATAATCTGCGCTCCCAGAGCGATACCATTATACCATTTATCGAGGTAAAGGATGGCGCTGGGCCATGGGTATACCAAGTTTGTGACACAATATCGGTCAAGAAAATTTCGGAGAGGAAGTACATTCCAAATACAAAGATAACCTTCGCATCTGTCATGGTAGCCTATGAAATGTTGCGAAATGGCTTTGTGCCCGGGAAAGGTTTGGGTTCATCTCTTCAAGGCATTATACAGCTGGTATCCCTACCGAAAAATGTGGGAACATTCGATTTGGGGTTTAAGCCTACAGCTGCATACATCTGAAGGGTTAAGAAGATGAAGCAGAAGGCATGGGTCCTTACAAAGCCAGTCCCGCACCTCTCTAGATCTTTTGTCAAGTCTGGTACTAGAAGACGTACAACAATGATAATTCCTGGTCCTATGGTCGTTCCTAATAAAGAATTGATAGAGAATTTCAATAATTTGTTCAATAAGGTGAACATGACAGAAAGTGGAGAAGGTCTTAGTGACGCCGAAGTATAATTTGTGGGACCAAAAACAAAGCTCAATAATTGAAGGGCCACTCCTCTCCCTACTCGGAAGGAGTCTTGGTAGTTCGCTTTGATTTTCCTTCATGTTTGTCTGGATTATTCCAGGGTTGTAATCCAGATTTTATTTTTCAGTCTGTCAAAGTGTGCAAAACCTTGTTATCGTTTATTTCAATAAAATGGAAATTTCTCTTCTTCATTCCTTATTTTAATTTTGTTTTCTTTTTTTCTTTTCTGTACAATTCTCTTTATACTGGTCTTAATGACATGGCATGCATGATGGATTCTCAACCCAACCTAAAAAATCAATTTAACTCCAAACTAATAGTGCAAGAGGTAGATTGCGATGATGAGTCCTCATGCGATAAGGATGAAGCCTTTGAAGAGATTAGTAGGGAGCTAAGTCACTTTGAGGAGAAACCTAGACCCAATCTAAATGATACTGAAGCCAGCAATCTAGGAGACACAGATAACATCAGAGAAACCAAAGTAAGCGTCCACCTTTAACCAAATATCTGGGAAGAGTTAATCAAAGTACTCGTTGAATTCAAAGATGTTTTTGCAAGGTCATATGACGATATGATTGGTTTAAGCACATATTTAGTGGTTCATAAATTTCCCACTGACCCGACATTCCCTCCTGTTAAGCAAAAATTGAGAAAATTCAAAACTGACATGAGTGTGAAGATTAAGGAAGAAATAACCAAGCAGATGGGTGCGAAGTTTATTCAAGTCACTCGATATCATGAATGGTTGGCTAATGTTGTGCTGGTACCAAAGAAAGATGGCAAGATCAGGGTATGCGTTGATTACCGCAATCTTAACAAAGCAAGCCCAAATGATAACTTCCCATTACCTAATATCCACATCCTGATTGACAATTGTGAGAAGCGTGAGATTGGATCTTTTGTGGATTGCTATGATGGGTATCATCAGATTCTGATGGATGAAAGAGATGCAGAGAAGACGGCATTCATCACGCCGTGGGGAACTTATTGCTAAAGAGTGATGCCATTCGGTTTAAAGAATGCTGGGGCAACATACATGAGAGCAATGACCACTATGTTTCATGATATGATACATAAGGAGATTGAGGTGTACGTGGATGATGTGATCATCAAGTCAAAGCAGTAGGCCGACCACGTCGGACATTTGAGGAAGTTCTTTTAGAGGCTTTGCTGGTATAACATTAAACTTAACCTTGCCAAGTGTGCATTTGGGGTTCCATCCAGAAAGCTATTAGGATTCATAGTCAGTCGGCGAGGCATTGAGTTAGATCCATCAAATATCAAATCCATCCAAGAATTTCTACCTCTAAGGAACAACACTGAGGTAATGAGTCTACTAGGAAGATTGAACTACATCAGTAGGTTTATTGCTCAACTCACGACGACTTGTGAGCCCATTTTCAAGTTGCTGAAGAAGGATGCCACGGTCAAGTGGACTGATGAGTGTCAAGAAGCGTTTGATAAGATAAAGGGGTATTTGGCGAGTCCACCTGTGTTGGTTCCACCTGAACCAGGGAGACCGTTGATTCTTTATTTAACGGTCCTAGAGAATTCATTTGGCTGCATACTGGGGCAGCATGACATCACCGGCAGGAAGGAACATGCCATCTATTATCTCAACAAGAAATTCACGACTTACAAGGTTAAGTACACTCATCTTGAGAAGGCGTGTTGCGCCCTAACTTGGGTAGCACAAAAGTGGAAGCATTATCTGTCGTCATATACTACTTACCTTATCTCAAGGTTGGACCCATTAAAGTATATCTTTCAAAAGCCTATGCCCACAGGGAGACTTGCAAAATGGCAGATTTTGCTCATGGAGTTCAACATCGTCTACATGACGAGGACTGCAATGAAAGCAAAAGCATTGCCCGATCATTTGGTCGAGAATCCGGTCGATGAAGAGTACGAGCCATTGAGGACTTATTTTCCCGATGAAGAAGTGATGCATATCGATGAACTGGAATTAACTGAAAAACTAGGTTGGAAACTTTTCTTCAATGGAGTTGTGAACATGAAAGGAGTTGGGATAAGGGCTGTGCTTATTTCTCAAACAGGACATCATTATCCTTTTGCGGCTCAGCTTCATTTCTATTGTACCAACAATATGGCTGAGTACAAGGCGTGCATTTTAGGTTTAAGGCTAGCGGCAGACATGGATGTCCAGGAAGTTTTGGTCTTGGGGGATTCGGACCTCCTGGTACATCAAATTCAAGGAGAATGGGAAACACAGGATTTGAAACTGATACCTTACCGACAATGTTTGCATGATCTTTGTCAGCAGTTTCGATCAGTGGAGTTCAGGCATATCCCAAGGGTCTATAATGAGGTTGTCGATGCGTTAGATACCTTGGCATCAATGCTACATCATCCAGACAAAGCTTATATTGATCTTTTACATATTCAAGTCCGCGATCAGCATGCTTACTGTAACATGGTAGAAGGAGAACTCGGTGGAGAACCATGGTTCCATAATATCAAGGAGTACCTCAGAATGGGAACATACCCATTACAAGCCACATGAGATCAAAAGAGAACAATTCGACGGTTGGCGAGTTGATTTTTCCTCAGTGGAGGAGTTTTATACAAAATAACACCGGACCTTGGATTGCTAAGATGCATAGATGTTAGACAAGCCACGACAATTATGACAGAGGTACATTCTAGAGTGTGTGGACCGCATAGGAGCGGATATGTGCTGGCGAAGAAGATCCTTCGAGCAGGGTATTATTGGTTCACCATGGAGCGGGACTATATCAGTTTCGTGCGTAAATGTCATCAATGCCAGATACATGGGAATTTGATTCATTCTCCACCATCAGAATTTCACACAATGTCGGCACCATGGCCCTTCGTTGCTTGGGGCATGGATGTCATTGGACCAATTGAACCAGCGGCATCCAACGGGCATAGGTTCATTCTGGTGACTATTGATTATTTCACAAAGTGTGTTGAGGCTAAAACTTTAAAGTCTGTAACCAAGAAAGCGGTGGTTGATTTTGTTCACTCAAACATCATCTGTCGATTTGGCATCCCGAAGGTAATCATCACAGATAATGGTGCTAATCTTAACAGCAATTTGATGAAAGAAATATGTCAACAGTTTAAGATTACACATAGTAATTCTACTCCATATCGTCCCAAGGTGAATGGAGCAGTCGAGGCAGCCAACAAGAACATAAAGAAGATATTGAGGAAAATGGTAGAAGGTTCCAGGCAATGGCATGAAAAATTACCATTCACACTTTTGGGTTATCGAACTACTGTTCGTATTTTGGTAGGTGCAACTCCTTACTTGTTGGTATATGGTACTGAAGCAGTAATACCCGTGGAAGTCAAAATCCCGTCCATTCGAATTGTCACTGAGGCTGAGATTGATGATGACGAGTGGGTCAAAACCCGGTTAGAGCAATTGAGTTTGATTGATGAGAAAAGATTGGCAGCAGTGTGTCATGGTCACTTATATCAAAAGAGAATGGCAAGAGCATACAACAAAAAGATGCATCCCCGAAAGTTTGAAGTGGGTCAGCAAGTGTTGAAACGTATCCTTCTAAATCAGGCCGAAGCGAAAGGCAAGTTCGCCTGAAATTGGCAAGGGCCGTTCATTGTGACAAGAGTTTTATCCAATGGTGCTTTGTATCTAACAGACATCGAAGGCAAATGTGTAGATATGGCCATTAACTCTGATGCAGTCAAAAGATACTATGTATGATTTTCATTGGTATATTGTGATTGTTTGTATTTAGCATTGTTTCAAAGACTGAAACGACGAAGGCAATTTGTTCTTCTATCTAGACACTTTACCCTTTGTTTCCCCCCTTTTGAGCCTTATCCATTTTTATTTCATACCCCTCTTTTGGAATCAACAACGAAAAGAAGAAAAAAAAGAAAGAAAAAAAAGAAAAAAGAAAAGAAAAGAAAAAAAATATAATAATAAGTGAAAAGAAAAACTGCAACAACAAGGAAAATCGGGTGAACTACATTTGACCTAATTCCTTATAAGGATACATAGGCAGCTTCACGGCTCGATCATAGGGAAATAAAACTCGAAAGATCCCCAAGCAAAAAACTGGGGCAGAAGTTGTGTTTGTAATAAGAAATTTGGTTCCAAAAGTTGTAATCCTAATCCGTTGAATTTGGTTTGAACTTTTTGATACCCTGTTCCTTCCCAACCTTACCCAAGAACCCATATTAATGTCCAAAGAAAAGACCTCCTGATCAGTCTTTGAGAGGTGCCAAATCAAGCAAGTAAAGATGATTCATACCAGGGCAACACTCCAGTTTAAGCAAAGAAATGAAAAAATGAGAGAGTCTTATCGGTGAAAACCCACAAGGGCACTGTAAGGAGACAAAGGATGAGAGAAATGAGAGAGTCCTAATAGTGAAAACCCTCGAAGGGCACTATAAGGCGATGAAAGCTGAGAGAAATCCAAAAAATGAGAGTCTTATTGGTGAAAACCTTCACAGGAACCACAAGGTGGCGAGGAATAAAGAAAGGGGCAAAAAGAGATAAGGTTGAACGGCAAAGATCCGTCGAGGCATCAAGCAGAACAAAGATGGTGATTCGGCAAAGAATTGGGTTGTGAAAATCTTGAGGCGCGGAACAAGACAACTGGAAATTGATTTGAATTGAATAGACTCGGTTGGTTAATCCAAAATTTACAACATGATCATTGGGATTAGTTATCTCATTCAGATAAGTCCTTTTTCTTTTCTCAAACGGTCTTCTAAAGGAAGATTTTCTCTTTTTGTTTTGTTTTTTGAAATCATCGCACTTCTTTTCTTTTGGCTAAGGCTTTTTCAATGATAATTCGCTTCTAACAAATAAGAAGGAATTTCAGAGTTTACTGCCAGATTCTAATAGGCTGTAATCAAAGTGTGGCTAGGATCGGCCGAAGATAAGGTGATAGGATGTAAGAGGCGTCATTGATAAACCAAATGATGGAGTGATGAAGATTCTGTGAAAGTATGGGATCAGATAAGAAGTCCAAAAGGGGAAGTCAACATGTTGGAATAGTTTCAGATAAGAAGGTTAGAAGTGGGAAGCCACAGTTGGAAAGTTTGTGGATAAGGAAGTAGTCTAAAGGTCAAAAATTCTCGACAAGGTTAAAAGCAGTCAGACAAAACAGAGTATGGAAAGGAGAAAGGGGAAAACCATCCCCGGCAAGAGTATCACAACCGATCAACACATTTTAAACCGACAAAATTTTCTTTGATTTGAAACAGAAACGGAAAAATGTTGTTGATAGTGGAGAAACATGCCGCAAGGAAGAATGCACTCAGTGATCAATTTTGAAGTTAGGAGCCCGCCTATGTAACAGAGCAGTATATTTCAAGTTTTAAAGTCGGGAGCTCGCCTGTATAACAGAGGAATACATTTCAAGTTTTGAAGTCAGGAGCCCGCCTGTATAACAAAGGAATACATTTCAAGTTTTGAAGTCAGGAGCCTGCCTGTACAACAGAGGAATACATTTCAAGTTTTGAAGTCAGGAGCCCGCCTGTATAATAGAGGAATACATTTCAAGTTTTGAAGTCAGGAGCCCGCCTGTATAACAGAAGAATAAAATACATTCCAAGTTTTGAAGTCAGGAGCCCGCATGTATAACCGAAGAATACATTTCAAGTTTTGAAGTCAAGAGCCCGCCTGTATAACAGAGAAATGCATTTCAAGTTTTGAAGTCAGGAGCCCGCCTATATAACAGAGGAATACATTTCAAGTTTTGAAGTCAAGAGCCCGCCTGTATAACAGAAAAATACATTTAAAGTTTTGAAGTCAGGAGCCCGCCTGTATAACAGAGGAATACATTTCAAGTTTTGAAGTCAAGAGCCTGTTTTGAAGTTAGGAGCCCACCTGTATAACAGAGGAATATATTTCAAGTTTTGAAGTCAGAAGCCCGCCTGTATAACAGAGGAATACATTTCAAGTTTTGAAGTCAGGAGCCCGTTTTAAAGTCAGGAGCCCGCTTGTATAACAGAGGAATACATTTCAAGTTTTGAAGTCAGGAGCCCGTTATACAGGGAATACATTTCAAGTTTTGAAGTCAGGAGCCCGCCTGTATAATAGAGGAATACATTTCAAGTTTTGAAGTTAGGAGCCCGCCTGTATAACCGAGGAATACATTTCGAGTTTTGAAGTCAGGAGCCCATCTATATAACAGAGGAATACATTTCGAGTTTTGAAGTCAGTAGACCGCTTGTATTACAGAGAAATACATTTCGAGTTTTGTAGTCAGGACCCCGCCTGTATAACAGAGGAATACATTTCGAGTTTTGAAGTCAGGAGCCAACCTGTATAACAGAGGAATACATTTCGAGTTTTGAAGTCAGGAGCCCGCCTGTATAACAGAAGAATACATTTTGAGTTTTGAAGTCAGGAGTCCGCCTGTATAACAGAGGAATACGTTTCGAGTTTTGAAGTCAGGAGCCCGCCTGTATAGCAGAGGAATACATTTCGAGTTTTGAAGTCAGGAGCCCGCCTGTATAACAAAGGAATACATTTCGAGTTTTGAAGTCAGGAGCCCGCCTATATAACAGAGGAATACATTACGAGTTTTGAAGTCAGGAGCCCGCCTGTATAACAGAGGAATACATTTCGAGTTTTGAAGTCAGGAGCCCGCCTGTATCACAGAGGAATACATTTCGAGTTTTGAAGTCAGTAGCCCGCCTGTATAACAGAGGAATACATTTCGAGTTTTGAAGTCAGGACCCCGCCTGTATAACAGAGGAATACATTTAGAGTTTTGAAGTCAGGAGCCAGCCTGTATAGCAGAGGAATACATTTCGTGTTTTGAAGTCAGGAGCCCGCCTGTATAACAGAGGAATACATTTTGAGTTTTGAAGTCAAGAGTCCGCCTGTATAACAGAGGAATACATTTCGAGTTTTGAAGTCAAGAGCTCGCCTGTATAACAGAGGAATACATTTCGAGTTTTGAAGTAAGGAGCCCACCTGTATAACAGAGGAATACATTTCGAGTTTTGAAGTCAGGAGCCCGCCTGTATAACAGAGGAATACATTTCGAGTTTTGAAGTCAGGAGCCCGCCTGTATAACAGAGGAAGACATTTCAAGTTTTGAAGTTAGGATCCCATTATACAGGGAATACATTTCAAGTTTTGAAGTCAGGAGCCCGCCTGTATAACCGAGGAATACATTTCGAGTTTTGAAGTCAGGAGCCATTTTGTATAACAGAGGAATACATTTCGAGTTTTGAAGTCAGGAGCCCGTCTGTATAACAGAGGAATACATTTCGAGTTTTGAAGTCAGGACCCCACCTGTATAACAGAGGAATACATTTCGAGTTTTGAAGTCAGGAGCCAGCCTGTATAACAGAGGAATACATTTCGAGTTTTGAAGTCAGAAGCCCGTCTGTATAACAAAGGAATACATTTCGAGTTTTGAAGTTAGGAGCCCGCCTGTATAATAGTGGAACACATTTCAAGTTTAGAAGTCAGGAGCCCGCCTGTATAATAGAGGAATACATTTCAAGTTTTGAAGTAAGGAGCCCGCCTGTATAACTATCACGACCCGGATTTCCCACCATCGGGAGTAGTGATGGCGCCTACTTTCGGAGCTAGGCAAGCCGAACATTTAGAAACACATCACCGATTTCGTTTAAACAATATAGCAACGAAAATATTAAAATAAAGTGGAAGACTTTAAAAATGTTTAAAGAACTGAAAACTAAAATACGAAACTCCAAATTACACCTCTACCCAGTATCTGGTGTCGCTACTCACAGACTAATATAGAATACTGAAACAAGGGTCTGAAAGAAATACATATAATCGTTTGTCCCGAACACATGGGACAATAGAATAAAGTAAGGATAGAGAAGGCGTCGGGCCTGCGGGCACCTGCAAGCTACCTCGGTGCCTCGCGGATCTGAATGCTAACACCTGCACCACTGCTGCTACTGCGGTCCGAATCCTGTATCTGCGCAAAAGAGCACAGAATGTAGAATCAACACAACCGACCCTATGTGCTGGTAAGTGCCTAGCCAAACCCCAGCGAGTAGTGACGAGGCTAGACAGGACCTACCACAAATAACCTGTACAGATATATGTGCAATAACAGGAAAATACACTAATTTTAACATTTAAAAGAGGGGGGAGAAGCATGATGTGGGGTACTACAGTCTAAATATAGAAATCAACGATAAGGAAATGAAGCTGAACAATAACAACTGATAAGGAAAACATAGGAAACTTCTACACACGGAAGCAATACACTCACTCCATACTCTGTTGCGGCCCCGTTCCTCAACATAAATCTCTGTTGCGGCGTGCAACCCAATCCACAACAATCAATACCGTTGCGGCGTACAACCCGATCCTCAATATTCATCAATACCGTTGCGGCTTACAACCCGATTCTCAACAATCAATACCAAGAACTCACCTAAACAACGACCGCAACTCAAGTGCGAAGGGAGTAACAACAATCACAAGAAAATCCCGACAAGGGAATACAATTAACAATTCAATCATCCCGGCAAGGGAGAGTACAATAATTACTTACGTCCCGACAAGGGACTAATCGCTACACGTTCCATTTTTAATCATCTATTTCTCAGGTAACAATATCTAGTCTGAGCCAATGCTCCAAAAACCAAACCAATCACAATATATTATGCTTATCAACCCAAGCAAGAAAATTTTACCATTAAATCCGAATCCAACACATATAAGACTCACGGTCATGCTAGACTCCGGTGCATATATAACCGTCACCATGCTTATACACCGTACCCCACATTTAGCACGTAGCAAATAATACCTTAATCCTAATCCCTCAAGCCAAAGCTAGAACAAACACTTACCTCGAAAGCTCCAAACTCAACTCACGCCTCTAGAATAGCTTTACCCATCGAATTCACCACAAAACTGCTCGAATCTAGCCATAAATTACTCAAATGTATCAACAAATGCTAGTTAAATTAACTTGAATGCATAAAATGATTTTCCCAAAGTTTTACTCAAAATTCCCAAAATGCCCCTGACCCACGTGGTCAAAACCCGAAGTTCGAACCAAAACCCGGTCACCCATTACCCTACGAGTTCATATCTATGATTTGTTTTGAAATCGTACCCCAAATTGAGTTCCAAATCTCCACTTTTAAGAAAACCTAGGTTCTACCCAAAATCCCCATTTTTACCCATGAAAAACCTTGTTTTAAGATGATAACATGATATATGATGTTAACGATTGAAGAAATTAAGTAAAAGTTGACTTACAAATGATTTGGAGAAGAGGGAGATCGTGAAAAATCGCCAATGGGTATTTGGGTTTTGAAAATATGAAAACTGAAGCTTCAAAATCGTCTAAGTATGAATATGCAGGCCTCTGATGTCGCATTTGCGAACAGAGGTTCGCAATTGCGAACCCCGACCAACTATGGGAATTGCGAAGTCGAGTTCATATTTGTGAACTCTGAAGGACACTGGGAAGCTCGCATTTGTGAACTATTGTTCGCATTTGCGGACAGTTGTTCGCATTTGCGAAGACTGGGTTTTGAGGGCTGATATCGCATTTGCGATACTTTTCTTTGCATTTGCAAAAGATGCTTCCTAGGTGAAAGATCGCATTTGCGATAGAAAGCTCGCAATTGCGAGCTCGCATTTGTGTGTGCTGGCTTCGCAATTGCGAAGCCTGCATAACTGAAGCACTACAGGTTTTCAACTATGAGAAATGCAACCCGACACCTATCCAAAACTCATCCGAGCCCTCGGGGCTCCAAACCAAATATGCACACAACCTCAAAACATCCAACGGACTTACTCGTGCGATCAAATCGCCAAAATAACATCATTTTCAAAAAATCAAACCCCAAAACTCATGATTTTCATTTCAAAGTTCATCATCCTATAACTTTAGATATTTAGGTCCGAAACACGTCAAACGACGTTCGATTTCGACCAAATTTCACAGAAAGCACTTAACGCATATTTAAGACCTATACCGGGCGTCGAAACCAAAATACGAGCCCGATACCTATATTTTCTATCTCATTTTCATTTCTATTTTTCCATAATAATTTAGAAAATAATTTAACAGAAAAATTCTTTTACTCAGGTTCTGGACCTCGAATTTCGACTCCGAGCACATGCCCGAGTCCCATATTTTTCTATGGATCTTCCGGAACTGTCAAGTCTATCTTTGAAAACATCTTCGCACCCTGCAACTGGTCAAACAAATCATCAATCCTCGGTAGTGGATATTTGTTCTTTATCGTCACCTTTTTCAGCCGCCGGTAGTCAATGCACATTCTCATCGACCCATCCTTTTTCTTCACAAATAGAACTGGTGCACCCCAAGGAGAAACAGTAGGCCTGATGAAACCCTTCTCAAGCACATCTTGCAACTGATCCTTTAACTCTTTCAGCTCTGGCGGGGCCATACGATACGGCGGGATAGAAATGGGCTGCGTGCCTGGAGCCAGATCAATACAAAAATCAATATCGTTGTCGGGCGGAATACCCGGCAGGTATGAAGGGAAAACCTCTGGGAACTCCCGAACAATAGGAACTGAGTCAATAGAAGGAACCTCTGTGCTGGAATCACGAATATATGCCAAATAAGCTAAACACCCCTTCTCGACCATGCGTCGAGCCTTAACATATGAGATAACACTACGGGTGGCATGTCCTGGGGTCCCTCTCCACTCCAATCGGGGCAAGTCCGATAAAGCCAAGGTCACGGTCTTCGCGTGAAAATCCAAGATCGCATGATACGGGGACAACCAATCCATCCCCAATATAACATCAAAATCAACTATGTTTAGAAGCAATAGATCAACATGGGTCTCAAGACCCTCAAATACTACTACACATGAACGATGGACTCTGTCAACCACTATAGAATTACCCACTAATCTAGATACATATACAGAAATACCCAAGGCATCACTAGGCATAGACAAGTAGGGAGCAAAATAAGACGACACATATGAATACATAGACCCAGGGTCAAATAGCACTGAAGCATCCCTGTCAAAACCAGAATTGTACCTGTAATCACAGCATCTGATGACTCGGCCTCTGGCCTGGCTGGAAAAACATAACAACGGGGCTGGGCCCCACCTCCCTGAATCGTATCCCTAGGACGATCAACTATTGGCCGACCTCTGCCTCTGCCGGTGCGAGCTCTACCTCTACGGTCCCTAACTCCACATCTATGATCCCCACCCTCGCCTCTAGCTGGCTGGATGGCCGGCGGATCATCTGCTGCCTGAATCATGGGATGAGGGCCCTGCTGCTGCGATCGAGCACCTCTCAACCTCGGACAATATCTCCTGATGTGACTGAGATCTCCACACTCATAACACCCAGCTGAATGCGGCAACTGAGAAAACTGGGACTGACCTTGCCGCCCCGAATGACCTTCTCGAAAGCTCTGAAGTGGGGTTGCACTGATAGGCTGTTGATCTGAATGATACTGCTGAGAACCACCGCTGTCTGGAGTAACATTAGAAGCCTGAAGAGCCGACTGAAATGGCCTCGGTGCCTGACCTCTACCATAGGAATCCCTACCTCCAGATGAGGTACCACTGAATCTACTAGAATGACGAGGTCTCTTGTCCGACATCTGACCACCTCCCCGTGTGAGGGCCATCTCAACTCTGCGGGCCGCATTGGAAGCCTCCTAAAAGGAAATATCGCTACCAACTCCCATGGCCATCTGAAGACGGATCGACTAAATCAATCCATCAATAAATCTCTGAACCCTCTCTCGCTCTATAGGGAGTATCACAACTGCATGGCGTGCCAAGTCAACAAATCTAGTCTCATACTGAGTAACTGTCATGGAGCCCTGCTGGAGGCACTCAAACTGCCTACGAAGTGCCTCCCGCTGAGTGACAGGCAGGCACTTCTCCAAGAACAACTCTGCGAACTGACCCCATGTCAAAGCTGGAGACCCTACTGGTCTAGATAGGCAAAAATCTCTCCACCAAGTTTTGGCGGACCCTGCAAGCCTGAAGGTGCAAAAATCGACCCCGTTGGTCTCCACTATACCCATGGTCCTGAGAATCTTATGACAACTGAATAGAAAATCATGGGGATCCTGTGATGAAGCACCGCTGAAAGTGGTGGTGAAAAGCTTGGAGAACCGATCAAGTCTCCACAAAGCATCCGAAGACATGGCCGATCCATCGCCGGCCTGAGCTGTAATACCTGTCTGAACTGCCATTGCGGGCTGAACCTCTGGAACCTGAGTCTGGGGAGCTACCTGCTCCGGAGTATGCGTAGTAGGAGTCTGAACCCCTCCGCCAGCCTGAGAAGTGGCTGGTGCTATTGGCAGCAAACCCGCTCTAGTGACACTATCCATAAAGCCTGCCAATAAGACTAGAGCATCCTAAAGATCCGGGGTAAACATGACCCCTCATGGGACCTGAGCTGGGCCCACTAGAGCTGCTGGGGCTGGAACCTCCTCATCATAGTCAATATGAGGCTCCACCTCTGGAACTGCTGCTTGGGGCTGAGCTCTACCCCTACCTCGACCTCTGGTACGGCCTCGACCTCTGGCACGGCCTTGGCCTCTGCCCCTCGCAGGAGCTACTGCTGGGGGCTCGGGCTGCTGCGCGGTAGAAGAAGAAGCACGTGTTTTTGCCATCTGCGAAAGAATAGAGTAGAAGGACAATCAATACTTAAGAAATAGAATTGCACGACAAGAAAGAAAAAAGTGAAATTTTCCTAACTCTGTAGCGTCTGGGGATAAATACAGACGTCTCTGTACCGATCCCTCAGACTCTACCTAGTTTGTCCGTGAGTATCGAGACCTATGTAACCTAGAGCTCTGATACCAACTATCACAACCCGAATTTCCCACCATCAGGAGTCGTGATGGTGCCTACTGTCGGAGCTAGGCAAGCCAAACATTTAGAAACACATCACCGATTTCATTTAAACAATATAGCAACGGAAACATTAAAATAAAGCGGAAGAATTTAAAAATGTTTAAAGAACTGAAAACTGAAATACGAAACTCCAAATTATACCTCTACCCAGTATCTGGTGTCACTACTCACAGACTACTATAGAATACTGAAACAAGGGTCTGAAAGAAATACATATAACTATTTATCCCGAACACATGGGACAACAGAATAAAGTAAGGATAGAGAAGGCACCGGGCCTACGGACGCCTACAAGCTACCTCGGTGCCTCGCGAATCTGAATGCTAACACCTGCGCCACTGCTGCTACTGCGGTCCGAATCCTGTATCTATGCAAAAGAGCGCAGAGTGTAGAATTAGCACAACCGACCCCATGTGCTGGTAAGTGCCTGGCCTAACCCCGGCGAGGTAGTGACGAGGCTAGACAAGACCTACCACAAATAACCTGTACAGATATATGTGGAATAACAAGAAAATACACTAATTTTAATAGTTAAAAGAGGGGGGAGAAGCATGTTGTGGGGTACTACAGTCTAAATATAGAAATCAACGATAAGGAAATGAAGCTGAACAATAACAACTGATAAGGAAAACATAGGAAACTTCTACACACGAAAGCAATACACTCAGTCTATACTCCGTTGCGGCATGCAACCCGATCCTCATCAAAAATCTCTGTTGCGGCATGTAACCTGATCCTCAACAATCAATACCGTTGCGGCGTGCAACCCGATCCTCAATATTCATCAATACCATTGCGGCGTGCAACTCGATCCTCAACAATCAATACCAAGAACTCACCCAAACAACGACCGAAACTCAAGTGCGAGGGGAGTAACAACAATCACAAGAAAATCCCGGCAAGGGAATACAATTAACAATTTAATCATCCCGGCAAGGGAGAGTACAATAATTACTTACGTCCCGGCAAGGGACTAATCGCTACACGTTCCTCTTTTAATCATCTATTTCTCGGGTAACAATGTCTAGTCCGAGCCAATGCTTCAAAAACCAAACCAATCACAATATATTATGCTAATCAACCCAAGCAAGAAAAATGTACCATTAAATCTAAATCCAACACATATAAGACTCACGGTCATGCTAGACTCCGATGCATAAATAACCATCACCATGCCTATATACCGTACTCCACATTTAGCACGTAGAAAATAATACCTTAATCCTAATCCCTCAAGCCAAAGCTAGAACAAACACTTACCTCGAAAGCTCCAAACTCAACTCATGCCTCTAGAATAGCTTTACCCCTTGAATTCGCCACAAAACCGCTCGAATCTAGTCATAAATTACTCAAATGTATCAACAAATGCTAGTTAAATCAACTTGAATGCATAAAATGATTTTCTCAAAGTTTTACTCAAAAATTTCCAAAACGCCCCCGAGCCCACGTGGTCAAAACCCGAAGTTCGAACCAAAACCCGGTCACCCATTACCCCACGAGTTCATATCTATGATTTGTTTTGAAATCGGACCCCAAATTGAGGTCCAAATCCCCAATTTTAAGAAAACCTAGGTTCTACCCAAAATCCCCATTTTTACCCATGAAAAACCTTGATTTTAAGATGAAAACATGATAAATGATGTTAAAGATTGAAGAAATTAAGTAAAAGTTGACTTACAAATGATTTGGAGAAGAGGGAGATCGTGAAAAATCGCCAATGGGTGTTTGGGTTTTGAAAATATGAAAAATGAAGCTTCAAAATCGTCTAAGTATGAATATGCAGGCCTTTGATGTTGCAATAGCGAACAGGGGTTCGCAATTGCGAACCCCGACCAATTATGGGAATTGCAAAGTCAAGTTCGCATTTGCGAACTCTGAAGGACACTGGGAAGCTCGCATTTGCGAACTGTTGTTCGCATTTGCGAAAGTCCACATCTGCATTTGCGGACAGTTGTTAGCATTTGCGAAGACTGGGTTTTGAGGGATGGTATTGCATTTGCGATACTTTTCTTCGCATTTGCGAAAGATGCTTCCCAGGTGCAAGATCGCATTTGCGATAGAAAGCCCACAATTGCGAGCTCGCATTTGCGAGTGCTGGCTTCACAATTGCGAAGCCTGCAAAACTGAAGCACAACAGATTTTCAACTATGAGAAATGCAATCCGACACCTATCTAAAACTCATCCGAACCCTCGGGGCTCCAAACCAAATATGCACACTACCTCAAAAATATCCTACGGACTTACTCGTGCGATCAAATCGCCAAAATAACATCATTTTCAAAGAATCAAACCCATCAAACCCCAAAACTCATGATTTTCATTTCAAAGTTCATTAACCTCTAGCTTTAGATATTTAGGTCTGAAACATGTCAAACGACGTCCGATTTCGACCTAATTTCACAAAAAGCGCTTAACGCATATTTAAGACCTGTACCGGGCGTCGGAACCAAAATACGAGCCCGATACCTATATTTTCTAACTCATTTTCATTTCTATTTTTCCTTAATAATTTCATAAAATAATTTAATAGAAAAATTCTTTTACTCAGCTTCTGTACCTCGGATTTCGACTCCGGGCACATGCTCGAGTCCCATATTTTTCTACGGACTTTCCGGAATCGTCAAATCACGGATCTGGGTTCGTTTACCAAAAATTTTGACCAAAGTCAACTATATCAATATTAATATCAAAATTCTTCAAATTTTTCATATAATTCATATATTTTAACATAAAAACTTTTCGGCTTTGCGCCCGGACTGTACATGCAAATCGAGGTAACCACCAACGAGGTTTCCAAGGCTTCGGAAGAACGGAGAAAGGGATAAATACGGTGATAACCTTTTGGGTCGTCACAATAACAGATGAATACATTTCAAGTTTTGAAGTCAGGAGCCCGCCTGTATAACAGAAGAATACATTTCAAGTTTTGAAGTCAGAAGCCTGCATGTATAATAGAGGAATACATTTCAAGTTTTGAAGTCAGGAGCCCGCCTGTATAATCGAGAAATACATTTCAAGTTTTGAAGCCAGGAGCCCGCCTGTATAACAAAGGAATACATTTCAAGTTTTGAAGCCAGGAGCCCGCTTGTATAATAGAGGAATACATTTCAAGTTTGAAGTCAGGAGCCCGCTTGTATAACAGAGGAATACATTTCAAGTTTTGAAGTCAGGAGCTCGCCTGTATAACAGAGGAATACATTTCAAGTTTTGAAGTCAGGAGCCCGCCTGTATAACAGAGGAATACATTTCAAGTTTTGAAGTCAGGAGCCCGCCTGTATAACAGAGGAATACATTTCAAGTTTTGAAGTCAGGAGCCCGCCTGTATAAGCGAGGAATACATTTCAAGTTTTGAAGTTAGTAGCCCGCCTGGAGAACAGAGGAATACATTCAAGATCAAGTAATTAGGAGCCCGCCTGGAGAATAGAGGAAGACGACAATGATTAAGAGAAAGCATTTAAAGGATCAGCAGTCAGGTACCCGCCTGAAAAAGGGGAGAACATCTCAAGAAGTCGGTGCAAGACAACAAAAAAAGAATTGTTGTAGCGAAATACAAGGCGACAAGGCAACAAAGGTCGCAGAACAAGTCCAAGAATAAGTCTTTGTCATTCGTAGGCTATAATCCAGTCTAGCTTCTTTATTTTTCTTTTAGCATGGTGTAATAAGGGGGTCAGCAGTGGCAGCCGCAACAGCAACAGTAAACCACAGCTTCATGGTAGTCCCAGCTACCAAATTCCCGAACTACATTGACCTAATTCATTTTTAGCCAAGGATATGTAGGAAACCTTTGAAGCAAAGGTTCGGTAAAAAATATTTCAAAAAATGCTTCACACGGAGTATTCAAACGGGCAAAAATCACTCGTATCCGCTCACTTTGTCATTGCACGAAAACTCTTTGTGTTTACGAGCAAAGAGGGGCAGCTGTGAACACGGGATTTTTGCCTCATATGAATCACTCCAAAAAAATTCACAATAAAACCAATTTTTCTTTTTGTGTGCAATTTTATGAATTCTCGTAATATTTTTAGCTATTGTTTGTATTTGTGTTTGCATGTTTATTTGATAAATTAATTAAAAATATAAAAATATGTTTACAATTTAATTAGACATTTTTGGAATTAATTAATAACTAAGTGTTTTATAAAAATAGAAAAAATCACAAAAAATAATGTATTTGTGCATTTTTAGTAATTAATGGCGAATTTTGTGTTTTCTTTTAATTTGGTTATTTTGTGATAATTACTATTTAGAGGTAATTAACATTTTTAGTATAATTTGGTCAAGGTTAAATTTAGGTTTGTATTTTTATTTTAATTAGGAAGAAAATTAAAAAGAAAAGAGAATAAGAAGAGGAAATTGGAGTTGAGCCAATTCAAATACAATTCACCCAAGCCCAAACCAAACACCCAATACCCAGTTAAAACCAGCCCGAACTCGCCCCACACCTGGTCCAAACCCTCAGTCCCTGAGACGCTTAAAACGACGTAGTATGGTGAGAATACTACGTCGTTTCCCGTCAGTCAATCTCAACCATTCTTTCCTTAGCCATCCAGCGGTCCACGATCTCCCTCATCACCCGTTTTAACCTATACCTATTGCCCGAACCGATCAAATGGGACCAACCCAGTCCCTGGAGTGTCTAAACGACACCGTTCACCATAAGTGATTGATCCAAGTCGTTGATCTTAGTTGATCAAACGGCCTGGATTCAATCTCCCAATCAGTATATAAAAGAATTACAGACCTCGCCCCCTCTCTCATAACCCCCATCCTCTCTATTGTCTCTCTTCAGAGACCAGATCCACAGCCACCACAAACCACCACTGACCGCCCACCGAAAATCGCCCACGGCGGCGGTCAGTTACCAATGGCCCCCAAATTTACACCCTGGATTCCTCTCCCCCTCCCCATTCTGGAACCCCAAACAGCTTCCCTCGAATCCCAGCCAAGCTCTTCGAATCTTCGATCGAAAGTCAGCCCCGAACCCTAACTCACCCAATCGCCTTCAAATCAATACCAAAAACCTACCAAGCCTCTGTCATCCCGAATTCCATGTAAGTTTGCTTCGAATCATCTTAGAACCTCTCAAATTTTAGATCGAAGGTTGAACCCTAAATCCCCAAAAAATGTTGATTGTTTAGGTTTCAAAATTTTTTAGGTTGAAATGGACTATAATCGTGTGTTTTCAGTCGAAAACATACGATTAAGGTCTGTTTCGACCAGAAAGTAGGAGATTCTTCAAAATGAAGTCAATGGTTTGATTTTGGTAAGTTTTTTCGTGCCTCTTAAGTTTTTTTTATTCAACTTCCTCCTTATCCCCTTTCCCGTAGGTTGAAATTCATGGTCATATCCTTTTCCTGTTCTTTTATGAATTACTACGTAAGTCTTGATCCGTTTGTGTTTTATTGCTGTAATTAACAAGTGTGAACATTTCATGTCAGTTACCTTAGGTTTAAATTGTTTAAATCATTGCTTAGTTTAATTGCGATAAGTCCTTGTATTTGAGTTTCTGTTTAAATGTTGGTTTACATAATCCAGTGAATGCTTGTGTGTTTGATTCATATTCAGTTTGTTTTCAATTGACAAAGTTTCTGCACCTCTTTTAAGAATTTCATCTCTCAATCTATATGAAGCCTTAGCATTTGAGTATCCCTGTTTGTCACACTTTAGGAAAACTATAGGGGATTCAACCGTTAGTCTAGAAATTCTAAGGGGTATTCCAAGGAACTAGTTGGGAATTACAGACTTGTGAGGATCTGTATTGGATCAAATTCGCCCATGTTTTGGTTTGGGTTCACTGAAGTAATTCAAAGGGGTTTCAGGGGGTAGTTTGGGAATTGAGACCCTCAGTAATTAAATTAAAGTCTGCTAACAGAGGGGTAATGATGCAATGCTGAACTGATAAAAGAAAAAGGTGTGAGTTTAAAAATAAAGAAGGGATTACTAGTGGATTGACACCTTGTTAAAAGCCTTTTAGAAGTTGGAAAGTAAATAACATGGGGTAATAATAAAAGGTCTAGAGGTACAAGTGTAAAGGGAAGTAAAAAGGCTGGAAAGGTACGAGGGCTGAGGTATAAAACAGGCAGTAAGGGACAGAGAGGAGGGGGATTTTTTTTTAGACTCTAAGACCTAGAAAATAAACTGACAGACATTTAGGATATTAGGAGAGAGCATTGAGTGAGAAGAAGGAAAAACAAAGAACATGGAGAGCCTTGAGTGAAAAAATACATTGATATACACCCTGATACACACTAATATACATACTGATATACATGGTAGATATAAGTCTAGAGTTGAAAGGTTTAGAGGATCAGATTTTTGGACTACAAAAAGGGAAAGAAAATTTTCACTGATGGATCAATTCTCATTTTTTTTATTCTTACAAAGACTGAAAAATATTATTTCTCTATTGTGGAAGTTAAAATTGATTTGAGCTTGGTTTCAAAACTTGGTGTCAAGTCTGTTGGGTTATTGTTCAAGTGGGATTCTTTCTTGTGGGTTTTTGTGCACCAATTCTGGGTTTGATTTTGTTGCTGAAACACTATACTTCTGCTGCTGCTCGACTACTAACTTCCCTCTATTTTGTTTCAATATACTTTCCAAGTACACATCCCTGATTTAAATATGTAACACAGTTCATGAAGCTTCTTTGTTGAAAGGAAGTGAAGATTATCCTTCATTATTAGAAGTTATTTTATTTTATTTTTTTCAATTTTTTAGCTTCATATGTCTCCTTCTTAGTTTAACTTGAAGTTCATAAAAAAACTGTAGTAAGACAGTTAAGCAATTCCTATTGATTTGCCTCTCTAATTTTAAGTTCTGTTGTGGTTAGAAATAACCATTAGTTCTGAAAGTTATGCATATTTGTTTAAATTGTTGACTGGTTTGTTAAGCAGATCGAGCATTATGTGTGAAAGCTAAAGTCATGTAGTTTGTTCTCTATGGTAAGTTTGATTCTGTTGGAGAATGGCTAAAAGAAGTGTTTGATTAGCAATATTATTGATTTTAAGTTAGTTTGTATGTTTGTTATATGGCTAAATATGTAGCAGAACTCAGCATATTCAGTTATACTTAGTGTAAAGTTTGAATAAGGTTTAATTTCAGCATATCCTAAAATTGCTCTTCAATTTTTTTTTTTAATTTAAATTTTATGCCCTTTATGTCCCAAATAACTTAAGACATTTCTAGTTATGAAAACAAAATGTTGTATTCTTGGATTTTATGATGCCTCGCTCCTGCTTTGGAAGGTTAAATTACATTTCTGGTCCGCCGGGATTCGATCCGTGGGCAAACCCGCTGATACTCTCATTTCCACCTGGACTGGGCCTAATACAAGCCCTAACTTTTGAAAACCCTTGTTCTGTTTGTTGTTTTCCTTTGGTTTAATAGCTTAAAATTGAAATGTAAAGGGCCGACCGACGAGTTGAATTGCGGATTCGAACTAAGGACCTTGTCTTTTGATAATCGACTCTTTTCCTTTGATTAAAATAGTCGATTTTTTTTCATGTAAACCTTTAGTTAATTTAGATAGAACCTTTAATTATATTTAGTGTTAATTAATTAAGACCATTAATCAATTGAGATGTGCCATACTTGGCAACAATTAGTCTATGGCCCTCGAAGCACCTAAGTTCGAACTTTAGTTCTTTCTTTTGAAATTGGAATCAAGATGCGTCATGCCAAACAAAATGACAATTGCATGGACCTCGTTTTATTTAGTCATGAATTGATCCTTAGATTCTGAGGCATTCCATTTAGCTAAATTCCATGGCTCCCATAAAGATTAACAACGTGTTAGTTGCTTTGAGCGCGTTCTTTAATAATTTTACCTTCCTAAACTTGGGTGTGCATGCCCAAAATGTTGAATAGGACGTGTTTCGTATTGCGAGTATATTTCATGTGACGCGATCCAAAGACATGTTTTAAACAACGTTCAACATTCCTTTAAAATTAATTGAAAGCGATAGATAATTTCAAATTGCACATAGGTTCAAATTGTACTAAAATCAGATAATTAAACCGAATATGACAGTTGAGCGACCGTGCCAGAACCACGGAACCCGAGAATTCCTAACATCTTCTCTCGGGTTAACAGAATTCCTTACCCGGATTTATGATTCACGGACTATAATACAGAGTCAATCCTTCTCCTCGATTCGGGATTTGAACCGGTGACTTGGGACACCATAAAATTCCCAAGTGGCGAATCTGAATCTTTTAATAATAATCCCGTTTCGATTGTCCTTTAATTGAAAAAACTCCCTTTTATTATACCCTTGCGGGTAGCAGTGAAAAAGGAGGTGTGACAACCGGTTTCAGAGGGCACAAGTGTTTTCTAAGATTTGTCACACCTCCTTTTTCACTCTACTATTTTCTTTTCTTTTCTTTTCTTTTCTTTTGTTTTTCTTCTTAATTTATTTTTTTATATTAAAACCAAAGTCCTAAATTGAATTACAAACCCCAAAATTGACTTAAAAATACTAATCCACTTTAAATAATATTTGTCACAAGTAATTAAATACTAAAAATAAAAATAATCACACAATTCGACATTAAACACTTTAAAAATGCAAAAAATGTTATTTTTTTTCTTTCATTTTTGTAAAATTAGTAATTTACTACTCGACTCAAAAATTATAAAATTAAATCCTAAATACAAATGCAACCTATTTTTTGTTGTATTTTTCATTTATTTAAATAAATAAAACATGCACGGACAAAAATACAAATAATGACAGAAAATACCACAAAAATTCACAAAATTGCACACAATAAAACAAATAATTTTTGTTTTGATTTTGTGGGAGTAATTCATGTGAGTCAAAAATCACGTGCTCACAGTTGCCCCTCTTTGCCCGTAAACATGAAGAGTTTTCGTGCAAAGATAAAGTGAGCGTATACAAGCAATTTTTGCCCGTTTGAATACTCCGTGTGAAGCATTTTTTGAAAGATTTTGACCGAACCTTTCCTTTAAAGGTTTTCTACATATCCTTGGCTAAAAAGGAATCAGGAGGTCAATGTAGTTCGAGAAATTTTGGTAGCTGGGACTACCATGAAGTTGTGTTTACTGTTGCTGCTGCTGCTGCTACTACTTGCTGACCCCTTATTACACATGCTAAAAGAAAAACAAAGAAGCTAGACTAGGCTATGAATTACAAAGACTTATTTTCAAACTTGTTATGCGACCGTTGTTGCCTTGTCGCCTTGTATTTCCCTACAACAATCCTTTTGTTGCTGTCTTGCGCCGACTTCTTGACTTGAACTGTATTTTTTTGCTCTCCGGGTGGGCTCCTGACCTCTTGATATTAAAAGGTATTCCTCTGTTCTCCAGGCGGGCTCCTGACTTCTGAACTTTAAAAAAGGTATGTCTCTATTCTTCAGGCGGGCTCTTGACTTCAACAACTTAAAAAGTACACCTGTGTTCTCCAGGCAGGCTCTTGACTTCAAAAACTTTAAAATGTATGCCTCTGTTCTCTAGGCGGGCTCCTGACTTCAAAACTTGAATTGTATGCCTATGTTCTCCAGGCGAGCTCCTGACTTCAAAACTTGAATTGTATGCCTCCATTCTCCAGGCTGGCTCCTAACTTCAAAACTTGAATTGTATGCCTCCGTTCTCTAGGCGGGATCCTGACTTATGAAATTTAAAATGTATGCCTCCGTTCCCAGGCGGGCTCCTGACCTCTTGATCTTAAAAGGTATGCCTCTGTTCTCCAGGCGGGCTCCTGACTTCTGAACTTTAAAAAAGGTATGCCTCTTTTCTTCAGGCGAGCTACTAACTTCAACAACTTAAAAAGTACATCTTTGTTCTCCAGGTGGGCTCCTGACTTCAAAAACTTAAATTGTATGCCTCAGTTCTCCAGGCGGGTTCCTGACTTCAAAAACTTTAAAATGTACGCCTTTGTTCTCCAGGCGGGCTCCTAACTTCAAAACTTGAATTGTATGCCTCCGTTCTCCAGGCTGGCTCCTGACTTCAAAACTTGAATTGTACGCCTCCGTTCTCCAGGCGGGCTCCTGACTTCTAAAATTTAAAATGTATGCCTCCGTTCTCCAGTCGGGCTCCTGACTTCTGAAATTTAAAAAAGGTATGCCTCTATTCTTCAGGCGGGCTCCTGACTTCAACAACTTAAAAAGTACACCTCTGTTCTCTAGGCGGGCTCCTGACTTCAAAAACTTAAATTGTATGCCTCAGTTCTCCAGGCGGGCTTCTGACTTCAAAAATTTTAAAACGTATGCCTCCATTCTCCAAGTGGGCTCCTGACGTCAAAATTGAATTGTATGCCACGTTTTCCAGGCGGGCTCCTGACTTCTGAAATTTAAAATGTATGCATCTGTTCTCCAGGCGAGCTCCTGACTTCAAAACTTTAAAAGATACACCTCTGTTCTCCAGGCGGGCTCCTGACTTCAAAACTTTAATCGTATGCCTCCGTTCTCCAGGCGGGCTCCTGACTTCAAAACTTAAAAGATACACCTCTGTTCTCCAGGCAGGCTCACGACTTCAACAACTTAAAAAGTACACCTCTGTTCTCCAGGCGGGCTCCTGACTTCAAAACTTGAATAGGTACAACTCTGTTTTCCAGGTGGGCTCCTGACTTCAAAACTTTAAAACATATGCCTCCGTTCTCCAAGCGGGCTCCTGACTTCAAAACTTTAATCGATACACCTCTGTTCTCCAGGCAGGCTCCTGACTTCAAAACTTTAATCGTATGCCTCCATTCTCCAGGCGAGCTCCTGACTTCAAAACTTAAAAGATACACCTTTGTTCTCCAGGCAGGCTCCTGACTTCAAAACTTTAAAACATATGCCTCATTTCTCCAGGCGGGCTCTTAACTTCTGAAATTTAAATGTACGCCTCTGTTCTCCAAGCGGGCTCCTGACTCCTACAACAATTGTCACAACAAAGAAACTTTTCTGGCCCAGATTGGTAGCTAGTGCGTGTCATTTTTAATAAAACTTGAAAACTGAAATTTGAATCATACTCCCTCTATTCTTCAGGAGCGGTCTGAAACTTGAATTGTACGCCTATGTTCTTCAGGCGGGCTCCTGACTTCAACAAAGTGGACAAAGCAAAGAAAATTTTCTGCTCCACTTTGGCAACTGGGTGTAACTATGAGTGGTAATTGAATTATGTTATTAATGATAATTTAAAAAGCTATACCCCATTATCCAGGTGGGTCCTGAAAACTTCTGGTAAATCGCACCTCTTTAATACTCCATTATATTTTCTTACTACTGAACCTCTTGTTTTTCCTTTCTCTTTTTTTTTTCAAAATAAACTTATGTTATATCCCATTGTCCAGGAAGGTCCTGAAATCTTTCAACTCTTACCTTAGGCGTGACAACTTTCCTGTTTAAACTTCCTCACATCATTCCTTATCCTAATTCATGTTACTATAGGAAATCTTAAAGCTTAGCCCCATTGTCCAGGAGGGTCCTGAAAACATCCCCCTTCAAATCGGGGTAAAAAGGTGAAAAAAGATGGTGTTTTCTTTGAGTGATTTTGTGTAAAAATTTGCTTCTTGTGCTTATTTTAAAACAAATCCCATTTTCCCAGAGGGTCCTGAGGATTTAGTTAAACAAACATGTCTGGTACTTACTTTTCCTTATGGCATGTTTCTCCACTATCAACAACATTTGCCATACTTGTTTCAAATAAAAAAAATCTTGTCAGTTTAAAATGTGTTACTGGTTGTGATACTCTTGCTGGGGATGATTTTCCCCTTGCTCCTTTCCGTGTTCTGCTTCGTTCGACTGCCTTGCACTTGGTTAAGAATTTCTGACCTTCTGACTACTCCTTATCCACAAACTTGAGTCTGTTGTTTTCCACTTCTAACCTTCTTATCCGAAACTTTCCAACTGTTGCCTTCCCCTTTTGGATTTTCATCCGATCCCATATTTTCAAGGAATCTCCATCACTTTACCATTTGGTTTATCAATTATGCTTCTTACGTCCCATCACCTTTTTTCGGCATATCTTAGCCCCACTTTGCTTTGCACTACTTTGGAATCTGGCAGTAAACTCTAAAAATCCTTCTTATTTGTTAAAAACAAACTATTATTGGAAAATTCTTAGCCAAAAGAAATGAAATACGATGACCTAAAAATACGAAGAAAATAAAGGAGAAGATCTTCCTTTAGAAGATTTTGAGAAAGAAGAAGACTTATCTGAACGGGATAACTAACCCCAACGATCATGTTGTGCATTTCGGATTAATCAACCCAACCTATTCAATCAATCAATTTCCTAATTGTCTTGCTTTGTGCCTCAAAGTTTTCCCCAACCAACTCTTTTTGTTGAATCCCCATCTTCTTTCAACTTGATGCCTTGACAACTCTTTTGCCATCAACCTCACTTCATTTGTCCCTTTCTCAATTCCTTGTCTCCTTATGGTGCCTGTGAAGGTTTTCAACAATAAGACTCTCTCACTTTTTTTTGACTTCTCTCAGCTTACATCTCCTTACAGTGCCCTTGCGGGTTTTCACTAATAAAACTCTCTCATTTTTTGGACTTCTCTCAGCTTACATCACCTGCCCTTGCGGGTTTTCACTAATAAAACTCTCTCATTTTTTTTGGATTTCTCTCATCTTACATCGCCTTATAGTGCCCTTGAGGGTTTTCACTAATAATACTCTCTCAATTTTCATTTTTCTTGCTTAAAATCAGAGTATTGCCCCTGGTATGGATTATTTTTACTTTGCTTGACTTGGCACCACTCGAAGAGTGATCGGGAGGTCTTTCTTTGGATGTTAATATGGATTCTTGGATAGGTTTGGAAAGAAAAGGGTATCAAAGAGTTCAAACCAAATCCAACGGGTTAGAATTACAACTTTTGGAACCAACGTTCTCATTACAAACATAACATTTGCCCCAGTTTCTTGCTTGGGGACCCTTTGATTTTTATTTCCCTATGACCGAGCTGTGAATCTGCCTACGTATCATTAAAAAGAATCAGGTCAAACGTAGTTCATCCCTATTCCCTGTTGTTACAATTTTTCTTTTCATTCATTATTATTTTCCTTTTCTATTTTCTTTTCCCTTACTTTTCCCTTTTTTTTCCTTCTCTTTTCCTTTCCTTCTTTTTTTTAGTTATTGATTCCAAGAGAGGGGTATGAAATAAAATTAAATAAGGCTCAAAAGGGTGAACAAAGGGTAAAATGTTTGGATAGCAAAATAAATTACCTTCGTCATTTCAGCCTTCGAGATAATACCAAGTACAAACAATCAATGATTATATTAAAGAAATCATACATAATACCTCTTGACTGCATCTGAATTGCTAGCCATATCTATGCATCTTCCTTCAATATCTGTTAAACACAAAGCGCCATTGGACAATACTCGGGTTACGATGAATGGTCCTTGCCAATTCGGGGCGAACTTGCCTTTTGCTTCAGCTTGATGTGGAAGAATCCTTTTCAACACTTGTTGCCTTACTTAAAACTTCCTTGGACGCACCTTCTTGTTGTATGCCCTTGCCATCTTTTTTTGATACAATTAGCCGTGACATACTGCTACCAATCTTTTTTCATCAATTAAACTCAACTTCTCCAAATAGGTTTTTACCCACTCATCATCTCGATCTCAGCCTCAGCGACAATCCGAAGGGATGGGATTTCAACTTCCACAGGGATCACTGCTTCAGTGCCATATACCAACAAATAAGGAGTTGCACCTACTGAAGTACGAACAGTAGTGCGATAGCCCAACAACGCAAATGGTAACTTTTCATGCCACTGCCTAGAACTTTCTACCATTTTCCTCAATATCTTCTTTATATTCTTGTTGGCTGCTTCAATAGCTCCATTCGCCTTGGGACGATATGGGGTGGAATTGCGGTGCGTAATCTTAAACTGCTAACATACTTCTTTCATCAAATTGATGCTAAGATTAGCACCATTATCTATGATGATTACCTTTGGGATTCCAAATCGACAGATGATATTTGAGTGTACAAAATCAACTACTGCCTTCTTGGTTACAGACTTGAAAGTTTTAGCCTCAACCCATTTGGTAAAGTAATCAATGTCCACCAAAATGAACCTGTGTCCGTTGGATGGTGCTGGATCAATAGGCCCAATGACATCCATGCCCCAAGCAACGAAGGGCCATGGTGCCGACATTGTGTGCAATTCCGATGGTAGAGAATGAATTAAATCTCCGTGTATCTGTCATTGATGGCACTTCCGCACAAAGCTGATACAATCTCACTCCATAGTGAGCCAATAATACCCTGCTCGAAGGATCTTCTTCGCCAATACATATCTGCTCATGTGCGGCAAGCAAACTCCAGAATGTACTTCCTTCATGACTGTCGTAGCTTGTTTAGCATCTACGCACCTTAGCAATCCGAAATCGGGTGTTCTTTTATACAACACTCCTCAACTGAGGAAAAATTCACTTGCCAACCGTCGAATGGCTCTCTTTTGATCTCTTATGGCCTGAGCCGGGTATATTCCCATCCTGATGTACTCTTTGACATCATGGAACCATGGTTCGCCATCAAATTCTTCTTCCACCATGTTACAGTAAGCATGCTAATCACGGACTTGAATATGTAATGGATCAACATGAATTTTGTTTGTGTGGTGCAACATTGTTGCCAAGGCAGACAAAGCATCGGAAACCTCATTATGGACTCTTGGGATATGCCTAAACTCTACGGATCAAAACCGCTGAAAAAGATCAAGCAAGCATTGTCGATACGGTACGAGCTTCGAATCCCGTGTTTCCCATTCTCCTTGGATTTGATGTACCAGGAGGTTCGAGTCTCCCAATACCAAAACGTCTCGAACATCCATGTCCACAGCTAACCGCAAACCCAAAATGCATGCCTCATATTCAGCCATGTTGTTTGTATAATAGAAATGAAGTTGGGCTGTAACAAGGTAGTGGTGCCCTGTTTCAGAAATAAGTACAGTTCCTATTCCAACTCCTTTCATATTTGCCACCCCATCAAAGAAAAGCTTCCATCCTGGTTCTTTAGTCAATTCCAGCTCATCGATATGCATCACTTCTTCATCAGGAAAATACGTTCTCAATGGCTTGTATTCTACATTGGCCGGATTCTCAGCCAAGTGATCAGCCAGTGCTTGGGCTTTCATTGTTGTCATCGTCACATAGACGATGTCAAACTTTGTGAGTAATATTTTCCACTTCGCCAGTCTCCCTATGGGCATAGGCTTTTGAAAAATATACTTCAACGGATCTAAGCGTGAAATGAGGTAAGTAGTATAGGACGATAGATAATGCTTCAATTTCTGTGACACCCAAGTCAGGGCGCAATATGTCCTCTCAATATGAGTGTACTTAACCTCATAAACCGTAAACTTCTTGCTGAAATAATAGATGGCTTGCTCCTTCCTGCCGGTGATGTCATGCTACCCCAGTACGCAGCCAAATGAATTTTCCAGGACCGTTAAATAAAGAATCAACGATCTTCTTAGTTTCGGTGGAACCAACACAGGTGTATTTGACAAATATCAAACGCTCCTTGACATTCTTCAATCCATTCGACCGCAGCATCCTTCTTTAGTAGCTTAAAAATGGGTTCACAAGTTGCTGTGAGTTGAGCAATAAACCTGCTAATGTAATTCAAACTCCCTAACAGACTCATCACTTCAGTCTTGTTCTTCGGGGGTGACAATTCTTGGATGGCTTTAATCTTTGACGGATCCAACTCAATGCCTCTCCGACTGACTATGAATCCCAACAGCTTTTCGGATGGAACACCAAATGCACACTTGGCAGGGTTAAGTTTAATGTCGTACCTACGAAGCCTCTGAAAGAACTTCCTCAAATCTGCGACGTGGTCGGACTGCTGCTTTGACTAAATGATCACATCATCTACGTACACCTCAATCTCTTTATGGATCATATCATGGAATACAGTGGTCATTGCTCGTATGTATGTTGCCCCAGCGTTCTTCAGACCAAATGGCATTACTCTGTAGTAATAAGTTCCCCATGGTGTGATGAATGTCGTTTTCTCTGCATCTTCTTCATCCATCAAAATCTGATAATACCCAGCATAGGAATCCATAAAAGATCCGATTTCACGTTTGGCAAAATTATCGATCAAAATGTGGATGTTGGGTAACAAAAAGTTATTCTTTGGGCTTGCATTGTTCAAATTGCGATAATCAATGCATACCCTGATTTTTCCGTCCTTCTTCGGCATTGGCACCACATTAGCCAACCAATCAGGATATCGAGTGACCCGAATAACCTTTGCATCCAGCTGTTTGGTTATCTCTTCCTTAATCTTCACACTCATATCAGTTTTGAATTTCCTCAATTTTTTCTTGACGGGAGGGAATGCCGGGTCAGTGGGCAATTTGTGAACCACTAAATTGGTGCTCAAACCCGGCATGTCGTCATATGACCATGCAAAAACGTCTTTGAATTCAATAAGTGTTTTGATTAATTTTTCCCTGATATTTGGTTCAATATGGACGCTTATTTTAGTTTCCCTGATGTTATCTGCGTCCCCTAGGCTGACGGCTTCTGTATCGTTTAAGTTGGGCTTGGGTTTTTCTTCGAATTGACTTAGTTCCCTACTAATCTATTCGAAGGCTTCATCCTCATTGTATTCTAACTCATGATCTATTTCTTGCATTATCATTTCAGAGTCTGATTGATTTTCTAGACTGGGCTGAGGATTCCTTATGCATGCCATGTCATTAGGATCAGTATAAAGGGAACTGTACAAAAAAGAAAAGAAGAAGACAAAATTAAAATAAGGAATGAAGAAGAAACTTTCATTTTATTGAAGTACGGGGTAACAAGGTTTTGCACACTTTGACGAACACAAAAAATAAAAGAAATCTGGATTACAACCCTGGAATAATCCAGACAAATAGGAAGGAAAATCATAGCCAACTACCAAGACTCCCTCCGAGTGGGAAGAGGAGTAGCCCTCCAATTATTGAGCTTTGCCTTGGGTCCCATAAACTGCACATCTGCCTTGCTTGACCCTTCCCCAACTTCTACCATGTTAACTTTGGCAATAACCTTTTGAACCCTTTATCCAAATCTTCATCAGCACCAATCAGTGACCCGAAAACTTTTGGCGTCAGCTGCTTTCTACTACCTGACTTGACGAAAGATCTGGACAGACACAGGACTGGTTTTGGCAAAACCCATGCCTTCTTCTTCATTTTGCGGTCTCGTCTCACATCTGCCGCGGTGGGCTTAAACCCCAAACTAAAAGTATCCAAATTCTTTAGAAGAGAAACTGGTTGCACGATGCCTTGAAGATCAGCACCCAAACCTTTACCTGGTATGAAACCATGCTTTAACATTTCAGAGGCCACCATGACAGTTGCGGCCGTTACTCTAGGAACTGGGATGCTTTTCCCCTCTGGGACCTTCTCCACTGGTACTGTGTCAGAGACTTGATATACGCACGGCCCCTGGTCATCTTCTACCTCGATGAAGGGTACAATGGCATCACCCATGGCACACATATTGTCTTCATCGTGTACCACAATCTCCTGTCTTTCCCACTCGAATTTTTCCACTTGGTGCAATGTAGATGGCACTGCCTTGGCGGCATGGATCCATGGTCGCCCTAACAAAAGGTTATAAGAGACTACTACGTCTAGCACTTGAAACTCCATGGTGAATTCTACGGGCCCTATTGTCAATTCCAGTAATATGTCACCCACAGAATCTTTGCCTCCGCCATCGAACCCTCGAACACAAATATTATTCTTGTGGATTCTGTCACTATCCACTTTCAGTTTGGTCAATGTGGAGAGAGAACATATATTTGCACTGGACCCGTTGTCAATCAGAATTCGTGTAACCACAGAGTCTTCGCATTTAACCGTCAGGTAAAGGGCCCTGTTATGTTCTGTGCCCTCCACTGGCAACTCATCATCTGAGAAAGTAACTCTATTTACCTCAAAGATTTTTCTTGCTATCTTCTCCAGGTGATTTGCCGAGATTTTGTCAGGGATGTGGGCCTCATTCAATATTTTCCTCAACGCCTGGCGGTGCTCATCTGAGTGGATCAGCAATGAGAGCAACGAGATTTGGGCCGACATCTTTCTTAACTGCTCTATGATGGAGTAGTCCTGCATCTTCATTTTCTTTAGGAACTCCTCTGCTTCTTCCTTGGTTACAAGTTTCTTTACCACAACTGGATTGGCCTTTCTTAACTCTGCGGGAGCAAAACACCTTCCCGAACGAGTTAGCCCTTGGGTTTCACACACTTCTTCCCTGACCTCCTTTCCTTTATATGTCACCACCAGTTGTTCATAACTCCAAGGGACAACTTTGCTGTTGATTACTGGCAACTGAGTTACCGGCTTTATAATAACAGACTCTATGCGAGCACCCTTCACAACCATAACAAGCTTACTTGCAACCCCTGGTACTACCACTTTTGCTTGTTCTGGTTTCACTGCAATGATGCTCGATGACCCTTTCTCGACTACCACAACTGGCTTGCCTTGGACCACTGACTTCCCACTGGTTACCTTTTCTTTCGAAACGGTTTTGCTGGATCAGATCATCATTACTGTCTGTGAGGGTTTCTTTAGATTCCCTTCCTTGTGTATCAACTCAATCATATGGGTCTTATGGTGGGCCGACAGTGGATTCTGGTTGATATTGGGTGCCTCTGGGGCCTGAACCTCGATCTGGTGAGTATCAATGAGTTCATGCACCGTGGTTTTTAGTTTCTAACATTTCTCCGTATCATGCCTCGGGGCCCCTGAACAGTACTCGCAGCTTAGTGAGTGGTCCAGATTTCTTGGAGGAGGGTTTGACAACTTGGCCTCAATTGGATTTAACATACCTAACTGCCTCAGCCTATGGAATAGACTGGTATATGATTCTCTCAGTGGAGTGAAAGGCTTCTATTTCTGTGCCCTCTCATTCCTTAAGCCTTGGCTGGGACGGAAACCTATTCCGGTGGGATTTCTGTAGGCTCTTAGGGGTGGGTAGGTATTTTGTGGAGCTGGATATGAATTTTATGGGGTCGGCGCATGCCATTGTGCGTGAGCCAGGGTTTGAGTCTATGCTTGTGCATGATGGACGGAAAAGTGGGGATCTGGTTGTGGGTAGTAATGCTGTGGTGAGCTATATGGAGTGTGTGGGTAATTTTGAGGGTGGGGTTGAGGTTGGTTGTAATATGGTGTTGGGCGCCTGGGCCATGTTCTTGACTCCACCGTTGCAAATTTCTCCATTTTCTTCTTCCCGAGCACACCTCCAGTGCCACTCTGGATGGCTTGAGTGGTTTCTTTGATTGCTGAGTAACTCATGATCTTGTTGGACTTAAGTCCTTCCTCGATCATGCAGCCCATTTTCACAACCTCATTGAAAGATTTGCCAATTGTCGTCACCAAGTAAGCAAAATAGGTCGGCTCCAAAGCTTGCAAAAAGTAATCAACCATCTCTCCTTCTTTCACTGGAGGGTCGACCCTCGCAGCTTGTTCCCTCCGACAGAAACCGTATTCCTTGAAGCACTCTCCGGGTTTTTTCTCCAGTTTTATCAATGACAGACGATCTGGAATGATTTGTAGATTATACTGGAAATGGCCGGCGAATGCTTGTGCCAAGTCATCCCAGGTGTACCACCTACCATGTTACTATCGTGTATACCATTCTAATGCATACCCTCTCAAACTCTGGCTGAAGTATGCCACTAGTAACTCAACTTTTCCACCCGCCCCTCTCATCTTGCTGCAAAATCCTCGCAAATGTGCCACCGGATCACCATGCCCGTCATACAAATCCAACTTAGGCATTTTGAACCCTGTTGGTAGCTGAACATTTGGGAACAAACATAAATCCTTATATGCCACACTGACTTGGCCGCCCAAACCTTGCATATTCAGGAAAGATTGCTCCAGGGTCTTTACTTTTCGAAACATTTCTTCCTGCTCCGGATTCTTGGGTTGCTTTTAAGGTTCTGCCGGGTTATCAAGCTGAGGAAAGTAAGGATACAGTTTAGGTGCTTTGAAGATGGGTTCGGGAGGGTAATACTGATGGTCCTGAGTTTGTAACACAGGCTTGCTGGAAGACCTCTGAAGTGTGGCTAGTGGAGGCGCCACAAAAACAGGGGTAGTTGGCGGTGGAGGGTATGGATTTGTCTTTGGCATTTGGGGCATCCAAGAGGTAGTTACCTGGTGATGTTGATATGTGGGAAAGTTTGGGGATGAGTCTGAAACAAACTGTTCTGGAGATTGGACGGGTATTGGGAGGAAAGTGGGGTTAGCAAGATAGGATGGTGCTGGCTGACCACTCGTCCAGGCTTGGTACATCTCAGCCATTTGTTGTTTCAACTTGTACATTTCATCTTTCATGGCTTGCACATCTACCTCTTCTACCTCAGTGCTTATTTCTCTTTCTAGACTTGACATGATCACTGGTATTGGTCCCTTTGATCTAGTCTGATAATGGTAATGTGCCAGTACGCTCTAAGTAAACTAACTGCATGAAATTTCTCTGGAAATGAACAAACTTGTTAGTTTTTAGAGTTTAAAAAATATGCAATTGCATGTTGGGATGCAATGCACCTAGGCAGTTAACCATTTTCTATTATGCATTTGCTTCGGATGCGTGCGTCATTCCGGCTTTTCATAATTGTGCCCCTTTTTAGCGCCTCTCAAATCTTCCTTCATTTAATTTTCCCCTTTTTATTATTTTTCTTCTTTTAGTGGTGGTCGAATCTTATGTGGATTGCCTACGTATCATGTCCCCGTATGAATCAGACTGTGCGTAGTTCTGGCATATAACTGAAAAACAAAATATATTGGGATTTTCAATTTTTCATAAAGCAAATACTTGATTACGATGACTCAACAAAAACTCAAGACTCTCAAACAACTGATAAACCTGGAAAAGATGAAAATAAATACTCAAAAGGACCTGATAGACTCAAAAATAACTAACAGACTCAAAAATGGTCTACAATAACAAGAAAGTACAGACTCAAGTAAAGATCATGACTACATTAAAGCCTTGAAAACTCTTGGGACTCGTGGGTCATTATTCGGCCTCACCGCAGGTATATCTGCAAGATCCCACTAGAGCCTATCCAAACCATTCATTACTTGCCGGACGAATGTCATCACCGCTGCGAGGAAAGGGGTGCGGGTCATATTCTCACATGTTTGGCACTTTACTGTAATGTAATTTGCAATAGCTATGACTCTTTCTCGGGTCCTGACCTTTCTTGTAATAAACGCCCAATCTGCCGGGCCCTAGCTTCTAAAGTTTGTCTGGCCATATGGCTCTATTCTTGAAATTTTTGCATATCCCTTTCCACCCATGATATCAAGTCATAACAATGATCCATTTAAGCTTTGAAATTTCTTTCATGTTTAGCCATTTCATTTTCAATGATCTTGACCCTTTTCTTTATACTCGCCATCCCTTTTGTCGTATTTCTCCTTCAGCTGACGGATGAGACTGGATCGTTCCCCTGCATCCTTATCTAACTTGGCTCGGGAATTTGCGAGCTCCGCTTCGGTCTTTTGCAAATAAATCTTAAAATCACGTGTCTTCTAAGTAAGATTGTAGATGAGCTTTTCGTCTTTCCTACTCCTGCCCGGGTTTTCAATTGCTATTTTCATTTTCCGGATATGGGCCTTGAGAGTTTCATTATCTTGGTCCAATCTTCTTTTCTCACCTTCGGCTTCCTGATCTTGGAGATCATTGTTGAATTCCATGTTTCTCATCTTTTCTTTCAAGGCATGAATCTCAGCTTGATATGTCTTTTCCTTTTCTCCCCATGCTAATCTTTCTTGGATTTTGTTATCAAAATCTTGCAGATGAGGTCTTTTGGCAGGCCTCTCAGGTACAGGCTCTGGCTCGTTGTTCACATAAGATATTTACTCAAACCAAGCAGAATAGTTTGGATCTACTTCCCCCTTTGCGACATCTGGTACTTGGGTGCCATTTTTTAAATACTGGCAGCTATTCCAAACTTGTTGAACTAAAGCCTCGGGCAACGCAGCTTCTGGATGCGACTCTATGACCTGAGTACTCAGGTCTTTATCTTCGAGCCCAATCTGATACCTTCCCAACTGTCTCAAGACCCTCTGTGGTACATATGGCTGAACACTTTTTACACCCATTATCCTCAAGTAGCCTTTGGCAGTGGACATGTATATGGCCTCTGTCCTCGGGATCTATCTGATAGTCCACTCAACCTGACCTGCTTTGAGAGCTTTCAAATGAGATATCCATGCTTCAAACCCCTCTGGCATATTGTAATCCTTTACCCTCTCTTCGTAACTGGTAATGAAGTTATTTGGGCTCGAGCCATAACTCCTAAATCTTGGATGGTGGCAAAGATGCTCGATCATCCACATTTGTTGGAGGATATTGCAACCTTCGAAGAACTGAGCCCCGACTTTGCATAAAGTCAACGCACGATAGATATCCGCCAGTACCAATGGGGCAAGTGTATGATCTTTCATGGTAGTGATGGTTTGCGCAATTCTAGCCATACAAATATCCACTGTCCCTTTCTCGTTTGGGAAACCAGTATCCCCAAGAAGGCCACAATAAATGCAAACCGGCGATGAAGTTGCCAAAGACCCTTATCTTGCTTGTTGCCCAACCACTTTTCATGCGCTTCAAAACCAGAAGAGTGACCAAACCTGAAGTATAAGCAACAGAAAGCACAACACCCGTCACTTGCATGATTTTTACTTATCTGCTTACTAATTTTCAGCAGGTCAAAAAACTTGTGCACTGACGAAGCCCTTGGAAATATAAGTTGTTGCTTCCTCAGATCTCATCCAAACTCAATGTACCCGACTATCTCCTCCAATTAGGGGTAATCTCAAAGTCTGAGAAGCGAAAAATATTACGGGCGGGGTCCTAGAAGGTTATCATGGCCTTGATCAAATCGTCCTGTGATTCAATATCCTAGATGTGTATAAGAGCACCCAACTGCTTTCTCACCCATTTCTGACTATCCTGATCTAAATCATTCCACCACATGTGTAAATGTACCCGAGCCTTCTTCTTGACCACTTCCGGTGGGTCTTGGATAATATGCATTCGTTCCTGTAAAATGGGTAGGGTTAGGGCTGACTCTATTGGACCCTTTTTTTTTGAAAATTGGTTTCTAAATTTTAAAGCAAAGACCATGATCCCTTCCTTGACAGGCCATTTGTAGCCAAGTGGCTATATTTGCAAATGTGGCCCCTTCCCAATCTGTGCGAACTTTGAGGCCAGGGAGGACTTACTTTATGACATTTCTCAGCCTTGTTCGTTCATTTATGAAGATAGCCCTTCGATAATTGAATAACATTCTAAGGCTACCTCGGCAAGAATGGTTTGAAACACTACCGCAACTGAATCGGCTTATTTTGATTGACTTCCGAACTGCATTTGCTTGACCCCCAAAAGACTCTAATATCAAAATGGAAATATAGCCTAAAAATAGACTAACAGACTCCCACTGACAAATACATTATATATATATATATATATATATATATATATATATATATATATATATATATATATATATATATATATATATATATATATATATATATATATATATA
>MU666590.1:214602-234936 GCA_026770625.1 Nicotiana glauca
AATAACTATTTCTCAAAAATTTCATAAAAATATCCGGTCTTGTCAATATGGCCTTTCAGCACTTCGAAGAAAACATAAAGGTTGTATTTGCCAACCGGCAAAAAATTTTGAGAAATGACCTAAGGCGGCTGTTCTTGCAAAAACGGTCTTCTGACGCCTTCTTGGGGGACATTTGGCTATTTTGGACAAGAATGACATCACCTTACTTGTGGTAAAACTGTGATATTTATTTACCCCTAAATTTTCAGAATAGTTGAACTTGATATGGGTTACCTACGTATCCCACATCCAGTGAGAATCAAACTAACGTAGTTCTGCCAAATAAAACAAACTATTTTGAAAACAAAGACATTTTTTTCTCTTTTTCATTTGAAAATAGAACAAGCTATTTTTGAAAACAATATTTTTCTTTTCCCCTTTTTATTTTATTTTATTTGGCAAACAAAAACAAACTAAAAATAAAACATTTTTTTTTCATTTTCAAAAAAAAATTCGGCAGAGTTTTGACATTATTTTCAAGCATTGGTTTTTCTTTAGAACCGGGTTTACTCCTTTCCCACATCAGTCTTGGCCTTTTCCTCTCTCTTTGTTTTTCTTTGATTTATCCTCACTCTTCTTTTCTTATTTAGTCGGTCAGCATGCAAGCCAAAACAAATATGCTCACGTAGCACATAAAATGCATCATGATGATCTGTTATTTTGGGGCACCTATCCTAGACGGACCCAACCCCTGTGTTGAGTCCCCTAAGTCAAAATGCACGTGATGCAAACAAGCGCTCCTACTAGGGATTCAGCATGAGGTTGTGTTCTTCTAATTTTTTAAAAAAACTAGGGTTTTGGTCTAGACATGGGGTGTCCGAGCGGAAAACTAGGGCTGAGTAGGGGGCGACGTACCGGGAGAACTAAAGTCTTCCCGGCCTTGTCGCTTGCCCAGCCTCTCTCTATTTGGCATAATTTTCTAGAAAAAGCAGGTTACGCGAACGTATGCACCATTTTTTTTAAAAAAACTCAAAGGAGGGCGTAAGAAGACAATTATATACAATCCAACAATATTAAAGCGGTAAACAGATATCATTTTAGCACAAAGTTCCACAAAATAGAATAATATCAATAATAAATAAGCCAAGTAAAAATCATAAAACAAGCTCGAATTCTTGAACCCTGAACAAAAGTTCTGGGTTCTGTTCCCCAGCAGAGTCGCTAGAGCAGCACTTTACTATTTTCTTTTCTTTTTCTTCTTAATTAATTTTTTTCAAAATTAAAGCCAAAGTCCTAAATTGAATTATAAACCCCAAAATTGACTTAAAAATACTAATCCACTTTAAATAATATTTATCACAAGTAATTAGATACTAAAAATAAAAATAATCACACAATTCGACATTAAACACTTTAAAAATGCAAAATGCGTTATTTTTTTATTCTTTCATTTTTGTAAAATAAGTAATTTACTACTCGACTCAAAAATTATAAAATTCAATCCTAAATGCAAAAACAAACTATTTTTTTTTTGTATTTTTTATTTATTTAAACAAATAAAACATGCACAGACAAAAATGCAAATAATGACAGAAAACACCACGAAAATTCACAAAATTACACACAATAAAACAAATAATTTTTGTTTTGATTTTGTGGGAGTAATTCATGTGAGGCAAAAATCACGTGCTCACAAGATTGACTGGCGCTCAAGTTACCATTGGTTGAAGATTCGGGAGCCAGATATCCCGAAGACTTCCTTCAGGACTCGGTATGGTCATTACGAGTTCTTTGTTATGTCATTTGGGCTAACAAATGCCCCATCAGCTTTTATACATTTGATGCACAGTGTGTTCATGCCATATCTTGACTCGTTTGTTATTGTTTTTATTGATGATATTCTGGTATATTCCCGGAGTCGAGAAGATCATGAGCAGCACCTTAGGACCATGCTTCAAACACTGAGAGAGAAGAAGTTATGTGCAAAGTTCTCAAATTGTGAGTTTTGGTTGAGTTCTGTGGCATTCTTAGGCCACGAGGTATCAAGTGAGGGCATTCGGGTTGATCCGAAGAAGGTAGAGGCCGTGCAAAGTTGGCCCAGGCCGTCCTCAGCTACAGAGATTCGCAGTTTCCTTGGGTTGGAAGGCTACTACCATCATTTTGTGGAGGCATTTTCATCGATTGCGGCCCCTATGACTAGATTGACCCAGAAGGGTGCCCCATTTCAGGGGATAGAGAAGCGTGAGGCGAGCTTTCAGAAGCTCAACAGAACTTTGACTACAGCCCCAATTTTGATATTGCCTACTGGTTCGGGGTCCTATGTAGTTTATTGTGATACCTCGCGAGTTGGCCTCGGAGCGGTATTGATGCAGCATGGTAGGGTGATTGCCTACGCGTGCAGACAGTTGAAGATACATGAAAAGAATTACCCTATCCATGATCTTGAGTTAGTTGTTATTGTTCATGCCTTGAAGATTTGGCATCATTATTTGAACGGTGTGCCTTGTGAGATCTATACTGACCACCGGAGTTTACAGCACTTGTTCAAGCAAAAGGATCTGAATTTGCGCTAGAGGAGGTGGTTAGAGTTGTTAAGGGACTATGATATTACTATTTTGTATCACCCGGGCAAGGCCAATGTGGTGGCGGATGCCTTGAGTCGTCGGACGGAGAGTTTGGGGAGTTTGGAATATTTACCAGCTTCAGAGAGGCCTATGGCGATGGATGTTCAGGCCTTAGCCAGTCAGTTTGTGATATTGGATCTTTCAGAGCCCAGTCGGGTCCTAGCTTGCGTGGTTTCTCGGGCATCCTTATTCGATCGTATCAGGGAGCGGCAGTATGATGACCCTCATTTACTTGTCCTCAAGGACAAGGTTCTGCATGGTGATACCAGAGATGTGACCATTGGAGATGGGGCATTGAGGATGCAAGATCGAATTTGTATGCCCAATGTTGACGGGCTTCGAGAGTTGATTTTAGTAGAGGCCCATAGTTTGCAGTATTCCATCTATCCGGGTGCCACGAAGATGTATCAGGACTTGAGGCAGCACTATTATTGTAGACGGATGAAGAAAGATATAGTTGGATATGTATCTAGATGCCTCAACTGCCAGCAGGTGAAGTATGAGCACCTGAGACCGGGTGGGTTGCTTCAGCAGATAGAGATTCCAGAGTGGAAGCGGGAGCGGATCACCATAGACTTTGTAGTTGGACTCCCATGGACCTTGAAAAATTTTGATGCCATTTGGGTGATTGTAGATCGGCTGACCAAGCTCGCTCATTTTATTCCTATGTGTACTACTTATTCGTCGGAGCGGTTAACGGAGATTTATATCCGGGAGATCATTTGTCTGCATGGTATTCCAATTTCTATTATTTCAGACACAGGTACTCAGTTTACATCACGGTTCTGAAGGGTCGTTCAGCAAGAGTTGGGTACTCGGGTGGAGTTCAGCACAGCATTTCACCCCCAGACGGACGAATAGTCCGAGCGTACTATTCAGATTCTTGAGGATATGCTCCATGCGTGTGTGATTGAGTTTGGAGGGTCTTGGGATCAGTTCTTGCCATTGGCAGAGTTTGCTTACAACAACAGTTATCAGTCCAGCATTCAGATTCTTGAGGATATGCTCCATGCGTGTGTGATTGAGTTTGGAGGGTCTTGGGATCAGTTCTTGCCATTGGCAGAGTTTGCTTACAACAACAGTTATCAGTCCAGCATTCAGATTCTTGAGGATATGCTCTTTGATGTTTCGTATATGGTCGGAGAGCAGGTTCTGCTTCGGATTTTGCCTATGAAGGGCGTTATGAGATTTGGTAAAAAAGGGAAGTTGAGTCCGAGATTTATTGGCCCTTTTGAGGTATTGGGGCGTGTTGTGGAGGTTGCTTATGAGCTTACCTTACCTCCCAGCTTGGCAGGAGTTCATTCAGTATTTTATGTTTTGATGCTCCAGAGATATCACGGTGACCCGTCGCACGTGTTGGATTTCAGTTCAGTCCAGTTGGACAAGGATATATCCTATGTTGAAGAGCCAGTGGCTATATTGGACAGGCAGATCAAAAAGTTAAGGTCAAAGAATATTGCTTCAGTAAAGGTTCAGTGGCGGGGTTAGCCGGCCGAGGAGGCGACCTAGGAAACTGAGCAGGATATGCGTAACAGTTACCCTCATCTTTTTACTACTTTAGGTATATCTCTATGCTCGTTCGAGGACGAATCAATGTTTAAGTGTAGGAGGATATAACGACCTGGTCGGTCGTCTTAAGAATTTATGCCTCAATCCTCTATTAACTGCTTTCCCCAAATTTATTTCTGCTAAATTGAATTTTCGAGATGTTCGGTTTTGAGTTTCGGAGAGTTTTAGGAAACTTAGTCCCTAAATGAGAGCTTAAGTGTTGGAAAGTTTCCCGTAGTCGGAATAGTGTGAAGACAGTCGATGGTTCTGTTAGCTCCGTTAGGTGATTTTGGGGTTGGAAGCGTTTTCGGAACGTGTTTTGGAGGTCCGTAGCTAATTTAGGCTTGAAATGCTGAAGTTTGAATTTTTGAAGTTTCCGATCCGATGTGAGATTTTGATCCAAGGGTCGGAATGGAATTCTGGAAGTTGCAGTAGCTCCGTCATGTCTTTTGGGATGTGTGTGTAAAGATTCAGGTCATTCGTACGTGGTTTGGTTAGGTTTTTTATCGGAAGCGTGTTATGAGAGAATTTGAAGTTTTTAGGCTTAAATCATTGATTAATTCGAGTTTCTGATGTTGTTTTAGGTGGTTTAAGGATTGGTACGAGTTTGAATGATGTTATGGGATATGTCCGTAGGTTTGGTTGAGGTCTTGGGGGCCTCGGGTGTGTTTCAGATGCTCAACGGAGCATTTTACCAATTTTCCTCTTCAAGTTTGCGTTCGCGAAGCTCTGACCTTTCCCCCCTTTGCGTTCACATGAAGCCTTCCACGTTCGTGAAGCTTCCTCTTTTTCCTCCTTCGCATTCGCAGCTAATTCATCGTGTTCGCGTAGTTCTATGTGGCTCTAAGGTTTGAGCATATTTTATTCATCGCGTTCGCACTACCAGTGTCGCGTTCGCGTAACCTTGTCAACCCAGGCCTTCGCGTTCGCGAAGGGCAACTTGACAGCCTTCAATTTTTCCTTCTTCGTGAACGCATGACTTCCTCTGCGTTCGTGATTCATTAAATAACTAGACATATATAAATATTTCAAAACGAGGGTTTAGCCATTTTTACCAAAACTCAAGCTAGAGAGCTCGGATTTGAGGGAGATTTCGAGGGTTTTTCAGAGGCATTGATTGGGTAACGATTTTAAACACCTTTTTGCTCATAACCCACTAATCTAATCACGAATTCTACTTTTAATTTCGGATTTTAGATGAAAAATTGATAAACCTTCATAGACCGAATTTTTGAGTTTTGAGTGGGTGTTTGAACTCCAATTTGAGAGATTTATATATGGGTGAGTACGAGGGTTCTGAAAATGTTAATTTCATCCGATTCCGAGGCATTGGCCTAAGGGGTATTTTGGTTATTTTACCTAATTTCGCGTCTTAGTTTTTATATAATAGTAGAATCCGTTGTTTGAGATGTTATTTATGATATGTAATTGTATTGAATAGATTTAGGTCATTTGGAGTCAGATACTCGTGGCAAAAGTGTGATTTTGAGTTGATTCTGGAGCCGGTTCGAGGTAAATGGCTTGTCTAAGCTTGTGTGGGGACCTTCCCCTTAGGATATGATATTTGGTAATTGAATGTCTTGCACGTGAGGTGACGAGTGCGTACTTGAGCTAATTGTTAAAAATTCGGTTATACTTAAATATTTAGACTGAATTTCTTTCTTACATGCTTTATTCTATTTGCAATTATAGCATGTGTTAGTTTAGAAAAGCATGCTTAGTTGATCTAAATTGCCTATTTGCTTAAGTTGTTTTGTTTGTAGTATGTGAGGCATGTTAGGCTAGAGCTACCTGTTGGCTTGTATTTTTGAACTTCATTTCTGAATATTTTCTTGTTGTGACTGCGTATTTACATTAGGACTACGGATGTGGGATTCCGGTAGCTCCCCCCTTGTTTGTTTACTTTGGGACTACGGGTTATATTCCCTGTACATCCCCCTGCACATTTACTTTGGGACTACGGGTTAGATTTCCAGTAGATTCCCCTGCACATTGATAGTTGGACTACGGGACGGTGTCCTAGGAGATCCTTCGGATATACTCATATGATGGACTACGGGATGGTATCCCGGGAGCTCCTTGGACAGTTGATGAAATGGACTATAGGACGGTATCCTGGGAGATCCTCATTTTTGGCATTGATATTGAGTTGTTTTACTCCATGTTACCTTATTCTCTGTGTGTTATTTGTTGCCTTGTATAACCTATCTTACTTCATAGTTGTACTCATTGTTTCTGTTTATTTCATATTGTTGCAAGACTTATTATTATGTTTATTCTCAGTAGGGCCCTGAACTTCCTCGTCACTACCCGACCGAAGTTAGGCTTGGCACTTACTAAGTACCGCTGTGGTGTACTCATGCCCCTTCTGTGCATGTTTTTCATGTGCAGATCCAGGTACCTCTATCCAGGCGTATTACCCTCGAGGCTGAGAGATCTAGCAGAGACTTTGAGGTACATTTGCCGCGTCTGCAGACCAGGAGTGTCTATCTTATTCTAGCTTTAGCAGTTAGCTTTCCTTTTGTACTGTTGTTTTAGACATTCTAGATTTAGATCAGTGTATTACCTTCCGTTAGCTTGGGTTCCCGTGAGTTTCTGGGTTTTGGGATGATATTGTAGACTTCCGCGTTATTGAGTTGTATATGCTGAGCGGCATTTATATACAGTTTTCCTTCTAGTTTGTTCGATTTTAATTATTTGTTTCCGCAACTTATGTTGTTTCTGCATTGTTAGGCTTACCTAGTCGTAGGGACTAGGTGTCATTCACGACATATTCACGGAGGGCGAACTAGGGTCGTGACAGCCATCGACAAAAAAAAAAGGAAACAACCGCGCCCAAAAGTTAAATCGACTCCACAACTCGGCAAAATAAAGTCTAAATTGCATCAATATATTATTTACATTGATCCTTACAAAACGAGTGTGAGCACGTGATTTTTTCCTCACATGAATTACTCCCACAAAATCAAACAAAAATTGTCTGTTTTATTGTGCAATTTTGTAAGATTTCGTGGTATTTTCCGTTATTGTTTGCGTTTGTCTATGCATGTTTGTTCTATCTAAATTAATAGAAAAATACAAAAATAGGTTGCATTTGCATTTAGGATTTAATTTTACAACTTTTGAGTTAAGTAGTAAATTACTTATTTCACAAAAAATGAAAAATACAAAAAAATAACGTATTTTGCATTTTTAGTATTAAAAGTCAAAATTGTGTGATTTTCTTTTTTAGTATTTAATAACTTGTGATAATTATTATTTAGAGATAATTAGTATTATTAAGTTAATTTGGTTTTATAATTTAACTTAGGATTTTAGGTTTTAATTTTGGAAAATAATTTAAGAAGAAAATAAAGGAAAAAGAGTTAATAAAAGAAAGGAAATTTGGGCCAAAAAAACCTAGCCCAAACGAAACCCATAAGAACCACCCCTTACCCAGCCCAATTCCACGCCCAATCCGGTCCTCCCCAAGACAAGACCAAACGACATCGTCTAAATAGGTTTGTTTAGGACCGTCTATCTCATTTGATCGAACGGTCCAGTACGTCGCCCAATACCTGACCCGTCCACCCAACGCCCCGAATCGATCCAGCTTCCCTCCAAACGACCTCATTTTAATAACCCATTTGATCAGAGTCGTTGGATTCCAATCATCCAACGACCCTAATTAAAGGGTTAAATTTTATATACCCAAAATATCAAACCCCCCCTTTTCAGAAACCCCCGTCTCCCGTCGCTCTAACCCTAGAGATGACCCCGTCTCTCATCGCCTCACCTCGGCGCCCTCCAACCACCAGAAATCGCCTTACGGCGATTCCGGTGGCTCAAACACTTCAAAATTTACGCCATAAACTCTTCGTGACCTCCCCATCTCCGATCCACCCTTAGTTTTCCTCGAATCCCAGTCCAGCTTCTCAAATTTTCAAAAAACCAAGCGGTCCCTCCGCCATGTCCGGCGGCCGGTGGCCAAATGCCACCAAAAATACACCCCTGAACCACAAGCACCTCATCTTCCCAAATCCCAACCCCCTTCCTTTAAATGTTCCTGGATTTGTTCGAATATCAAATTTTAGCCAGGAACCCTAGTAGCCACCACCATTCCCCACCTCCTTCTGGTAGTGGCGCCACCTCAAACCAGTCCCAAACTAACACCCAATGACCACCATGTCTCGTTTACCCCAAATCCCGTATTAGTTTCCATCAAATTCCCCTCAAACCGTTCGAATTTGGAATTAGAGAACAAGCCCTAAAATTCAACGGGCCTATGAGGATTTTGGACTATTGGAGCTTAATCGTGTATTTTCACACAGAAAACACAAGATTAAGGTCTAATAAGGTCAAAATCGAAGAAGTTTTTCAAGAATTTTAAGTATATTCGGAGCACACGGGTATTTACTTTTCAGTTCTTTTCTCTTAAAATTTTCTTTACTTTCTTTTCGATTGTTACCTCGCATCATCATCTGTTTTACCATTTTCTTTTAAAGTATTTTGTTTCACCAGTTTTACAATTGTTCTTGGCATACATGTTAGTTTTTTTTTAATTAGTATCAATAATCTGATAGTAAGTTGGTTTCAATTTCATTAAGCATTTAGTGGCATTACTGGACATTAGTAAAAAAAATTGCCCGGATTACTTTTGTTTCCGCTTGTCTTATTTCAATTCAGAACTTGGTTTGATTGTGTTTTTATTTTGAAGTGTATCCCTATAGATCCAGTTTGGTTTTGGTTGCCTAAGGGTTTCCGGATTTGGGCCAATTGGACCCGGATTCTGCCTAGTTTCTCAAGGGTAATCAACAAGGATTTTAGGAGGTTTCATTTAGGGGTCTGCTAGCAATTAGTGGTGAACAATAACTGTATTAGTTAAAAGGAACTAAGTCAGTGGGGCCAATTAAAAATTGGAAAAGGGTACTGGTAGTGGAAATAACACCAGTTTAGTGCCCTTTTAATGAGCTGGAAATCAATGAACATGGGGGAATAATAAAAAAGGCTAAAGAGACAGGCTTGAAAGGGATGGGGATTGATATACAAAAGGGGGAGTTAAGTGCTGGAAAGGAGAGAGTTTTAAGCAGAGATTGAGAGCATGAGAGACACTGATACACACAGATAAGAACACATAGAAAGAAAATTTCTGAAGTCCCCCTGTATTTTTGTTTTAAAGACTAGAATCCTGTTTGTCCGAGGTCATTTGATTTCATTTTGTTTGAATCTGGGGGTTGGGGTTACTGTTCCATTAATTTATTTTGAGATTTTTTGAAGTTGTCCATTTCCGGAATGTTTTCTGATTCATCTGGGATTAAAAATGATTTGAGTTTTGGTTTTAAAAGTCTATTTTGAAGTTAGCCTTGGTTACTGTTCAATTGAGAGTGATTTTAGACTGCTTCACATAATTTTTGGCTGAAATGGGATGTTGATGTTTGGATCCTGCTATATTGATGTTGTTTCTACTTATTGGATCCTTTACCTCTCTTTGTTTTCCTCTTCATTTCCAGGTATACGTTCCTGAAGCTCATACAATGTGATACTCAAATTGAAGATTGAAATGGAAATAGAATTTTATTTGAAGTTTGAACATTAGTGTACTGATTCATAGCTTAGTTCTATTTATTTTATGAATTTCTTCTATTTCATGTTCTTCTTAAATTCTATATGTTCATTTTAGGATTTGAATATGGTTATGTTGGAATTTAGGTGATTCGGAACATTTTAGACCTTACGCAGTATGTGCTAAGTGAGCCAGTAATTGGATCTTACATTTCATTATGTATTTAAGTAAAGGGGATTGTATTAGAGTTACATGTTGTTGTATGATGCATTTAAGAGGTCATGGCGTATGTGTTATGTTTTAATAACATTCAGAATTAGCTAATCAAATGGGGTTCCGACTCATGGTTAGTTTTATTTTTCTTGTGAGTCATTTTTGGATGTGTGTTGTTAATAATATTCAAAACATCCTGAATGCACTAATTACTGGATAGTGAGGAGATTTGTCAATACGTGTTCACTTGTTAATCATGGTTGTTCTGCATTGGTGTGGGTTCAATGTTGGGACTAGAACCTTCAGTTTGGTTCTTCACAGGATTTGGGCTCATTGAGCCTTAGATTCTGAGGCTATTTGCAAAGGAAGACGACTTGCTATTGCTATTTGGGCTCATTTATTGAGCCCAGCAACTCATTTGTTTAATTGTTGGACTGTTGTGATAGCAAATGGACTAAAAATGTATTAAAGTTGGAATTAGAAATTTGGATTCTTTAAGTTATACTGTTGTCTTAAAATCAGAACATGAGTTTTGTTTAATTTGATTCAGCGATCTATGTCAGCATCAGTTAAGTGGCATTATTTGAGTATCATAAATATTTGGAGTATAAGAACTGGGCCTAATGCAGGCCCGGGTGAAGAGTAATCGAACTCAGGCGCCTTCTCTCACCCTGAAATGGGCTCATTTCGAGCTTAAGCTTGGGGATTTCTTTTTAAAAGGAGCCCGTCCAGTTGCTTTGTCAAAGTATTTTCCCTTATGCAATTGGTTTCCTAATACGGCTAGTTTCAATTAGTTAGCATGGTCAAACTTTTAATTCAAAGCAATTAGGGTTCCGAGATCTTGCCCTTAACTAATTGATTAGTTCTTTAATTTGAATTGGGGCGTGCCTTGCCGAATAAAATTTTAAAAAATGCATAGCCGTCTTACGATTAATTGTTTTCAACCATAGAATTCGAGACATGTCATTTAGCAAATTCCATGGCCCTCGCAAAGTGCAAATGCGTAGTTGCTTTAGGTGCATATTGTAAATAATCTACTTTCCTAAAATTCGGGTGCGCATTTATGTGACCCAAATTCAAATCTCAACGATGTTAGAATATGTCAAAAACCACGGGTGCATTTATGTGACGTGATTTGAGACGTGTTTTAATGACGTTGCAATCTTCTCTAAAAATGAATAAAAGCGACTAAAAGTTAAAATTCGCACATAGGTTCATAATTGTTTAAAATTAGATAATTTAAGCCGAATATGACAGTTGAGCGACAGTTTTAGAACCACAGAACTCGGGAATGCCTAATACCTTCTCCTGGGTTAACAGAATTCCTTACTCGGATTTCTGGTTCGCGGACTGTTAAACAGATTCAATATTTTCCTCGATTCGGTATTCAAACGGTGACTTGGGACACCATAAATCTCCCAAGTGGCGACTCTGAATCTTTTAATAACGAATCCTATTTTGATTGTCCTTCAATTGGAAAAACTCCCTTTATTATACCCTTTCGGGGTATAGGTGAAAAAGGAGGTGTGACAACGGGCTCAAGCATTCCTCCTCCCACAAAATCCCCAAAGCAAAAGAAAAGTACAAACAAAAGATTACAAATCATCCTTGGTAGGGTAAGCATCTTCGTACCAAGAGTCTAAAGCAAGACGATTTGCCTCATCCCCATCACGAGTATGAGGTTCGTACCTGCATGCCTCACGAACTGCACGAGTTTCGTGATTCACGGTCTAAAGCTCCACTTCGGTTGACCTCCCCTCGATGTGGAAAGACTTTTACACATCAAGTCGGGCCTCAGTAATACCCACAACTCATATAAGCGACAAGGCACGACTAGATCGCCTGAATCATGGGACGTGGAAGGTTGAGAGTGTCGACTTGCATCCTCCACTCTCAGTGAGGCCACTTGTCCACTCAATACAGATAGCTCTGCCTCCAACTCTTTAACACGCCCTTCAAGCCACGCGACCTTAAGATTAAAAGTTTCCCTCTCTCCAGCTAGCTCCGACCTACAAACACGAAGGGCATTCTCCAAAGATGTCATTTCATAAATAGCAGTCGCCAGCTTATCAGCACCAACATCCAGCTCGCCCTTAAGCCCCTCAATCTCCACCACTTTCACACTCAATTCCGCGGTCAAATTGGCCACCCTCGCTTGTAAATCGGTAGTCTCGTCCATGCTCGTCCTCCTTCACCTTAAGGGAGGCCTCAAGTTCACTATTGCGGGTGAAAAACTTCATGAGCTTCTCATCCTGCTCCCTCAGCTCTTCGACCTTGCGCTCCAATTGGTCCTCGCTCTATTTGGACCCTTCGCGAAACAACTGAATTTCAGGGTCTTGAGTATAAATATCGGCCATCGCACGGTGCTTAACATGATACCGTTGATACTTGGATGACATCTTCCCATAGATGACCGTCTTCTTTCTCTCTCGACACTTGCGCTTAGCCTCTATTATAAGGGTCTGGTACAAAAGAAAAAGAGAAGTTAAAAAAAAATGCAGGTCGACAATCACCACACAAGCACAACTATGAAAAGAAAAAGAAAGGTACCTACTCGCAAGGCCATACCAGCGACGCTGTGAGACAACTCTACGTCACTCATCGCCAGGAGCCTCTCATTTTCAGGGGCAGCACAAAGAGGAGCTAAAATAGATGCCACTTACTCACAGTTCAACAATAAGTTATAGTCCCTCGGGATGACTATGTGACGATCAGACCACTCCGCTCTGACATTCATATGAGTGTGGCAACCTACAAACTCGTTAACATCCTCTGGGTCGACATCTGAACCTGATCCTTCGCCCTCGACACGACGGCCTCCAACATTGGACGATGCGTTGCCCTCGGCAGAGTGCACGGAACTGGCCCCTAGGTAAACTCATTCTGTTTGGGGAGATCTCCCCGATAAAATGGCATTTGCCATAAATGTGGATACAGGTACCGTCTGCGACGCCCTGCTTCTGTTAGAGTCCATGGCCACATCGTTCCCGAGTTCCATTCTTCTACTTTTTCTTGACAACAGCTCGTCCCCATTGGAAGATTCATCCAAAAGTTGTGAAGTTGGTACCGAAGAAGCCTCCTCCCTCATGACTAGGACTTGAGAGGGACCTCCCACGTGAATCGGTTGAGGATGACCCTCTTGAACATACTCATTTAAAGTAAACTACATTCCCGCGGTAGCGACGGCCTGTCAGAACACAGGGACTGACACCCTCTGCCTGGAATCTCCTCGACCTGCCATCACGAAGAAGTCATATTAATGGACGAAGATATACAACCAATGAAGTAGTAAAGGGAAAACACTTACCAGATGGAACTTTAGGGCATAACACTTTACAAAAGAAGTACAATCTCGGGTTTTCGCTGCATGAGGTAACAGACGGGCTACCCAATCCCTTATGCCAGTAATAGGGTAGAGCGGACATCCCATAGCTACAAATGAGAAGCAAACATACGTTAGAACACAAGCGAAGGAAGAATAAAATGAGTGGCGACACTTACGAGTCTCGTTCCACCGCTCCAGGAACCTGGCGAATTCAGAAACAATATGCTTAGTTTTGATAATGAATTACTTGTGCCAAAACTTGCAACTTGATCGGTCGTCTGTCCCGACCACCAGCCCTTTCATGCCAAGGTGCCTAAAATGCACCATGCTACCTCTATGGAAGCTAGGTGAGAACAGGTGCAAAAAGGTGGTGGATAAAAACATCACATTCCGCTAAGTCCGCGTACTTGGTCAACAATAGAAGCACCTTAAGAGTATACGACAAAAGTTATGCTGGGAAAACTTAGTAGAACCTACAGAACTCTTCTGCTAAGGGTAAGAGTGGAAAAGTATAACCAATCACGAAAGGGCACTCATAGAAAGCGCAGTACCCAGGTCTGTGGACCTCTACAAAATCTCTCCCCACCCAAAACATGTCAACGTGTGTGGGAATGTTATACTTTATACGAAGAGCGTCAATGTGAAATTGTTCCGTATCAGAGAGTATGTGGGCAGGAGTAGGAGGAGGATCTTTGAGGAAGTCACTTCGAGAGATGGGGTGTCTCGGCAATAACTCCTCCACTGTAGGAAGACTGTTACCCTCCTCTGCCGTCGTATCTTCACCGCCCGAAGGGGGGCATAGACAATGGCGGTGGCCTCAGGTACCTCTTCACGAGAACAATGTGATTTTGGCATGCTTTCGTTCAAAGAGGTATTGACACAAAGAATGCAAGAAGAAGAAGCAGAAGGCTATCAAGGCAAGCTCTAAGAAATAAGAGGAAATCAGGAATAAAATGGCCAAGAACTTTCAAAAAAGCAAATGCTCCACCTATTTATAGGGTTGTGTGGCACCAAAATTGAAGCGGAAGGTTACATAGTGGTGTCAGAATCGAATAACCAAGCCATCAATTCTTGTCTCGAAAACACGCGTAATGATGACGCACGTGAAGGTGACATATTTCCTGGTAAAGTGTATTACCCAGTGTCTTTCCAAGCACGCTGACTGTTCACCATTGGCCATGCCGTATCGCCTCGAAGGATCAAATTTATCTATAGGAATGCATGATGTCCGCTCATCGAGGATGCATTCAGTTGCAACCCCGACAAGCGGAGGGACAAACTGTATGGGTCCAAATTTGACCGATCTCGACCGACAACGAGTACGACAAATGACGAGGTCTCCATGACTCGACATCCTGTGGGGGACAACCTTTAGGCAAACAAGAGATTGTACGACCCTTGTAATAGTACATGCCCATTAGGGGACGTTAGGAATATTCCTATAACTTATTTTTTTACAACTTTGAAGGATTTGGCTCCTTGTATATATAGAGGGCAATAACTTTGTAAAAGGGGTGCCGATTGAGAACATACACTGTAAACTTGTTTACATGAGCAAGTGAAAAGAAGTCTTATTATCCGTATTTTCCTAACCTATCTTTCGTCCCAGAGAATATTATACTTAGCTAAGATTTACCCCTTCATATTCTTTTATTGATTTGTTCCAAAAGGTTTTGATATCTTTTGAGTCAAGAAATTAATGGGTATGATACGATAGTTGATCTCTTGTTGTGAATATGATAGATTTTTGTAGCAATTCTAGGCATAGATTGGTTATTCCTATATCATGTTATCTCAGATTGCCATATCAAGACTGTGAGGTGACCAATGCTATTTGCCTAGGTTAGGAAAGGGTCACTTGGTCATTCTACGAGTAGGGTGATCTCATTCTTGAAGTCTCAACATATAGTTGAGAAGGGATGTTTGGCATATTTGGCTTTTATTCAGGATATTAGTGCAAAGGTTCCTTCCAATGATACGATACTAAGGGTGAGAGAGTTTTCGCATGTGTTCTCTACCGATCTATTAGGTATTACCACCTGATAGGGACACTAATTTTGGCATTGACTTGTTGCTTAACACTTACCCTATATCTATTCCATCATATCGTATAGTTGCAACTAAGTTGAAGGAGCAGTTACAAAATTTACTTAATAAAGCATTTATTAGATCGAGTGTTTCTCTTTTGGGTGCACTGGTATTGTTTGTGAAAAAGAATAATGGTACGGTAAGGTTGTACGTTAATTATAGGCAATTGAAGAAGGTTACCATCAGAATAAGTATTCATTGCCTCGTGTTGAATTTGTTTGACCAGCTTCAAGGTGCTAAGGCATTATATAAGATTGACTTGAGATCGAGTTATCATCAAGTAAAGATTAGGGCTTCAGATATTCCTAAGATAGATTTTACAACTCGTTATGGTCATTATGAGTTCTTGGTGTTGTATTTGGTTTGATTAATGCTCTAACAATTTTTATAGATTTGATGAACTGGGTGTTCAAACTTATTTGGTTTCTTTTGTGTTAGTGTTCATTGATGATAATGCTCTAACAATTTTTATAGATTTGATGAATTGGGTATTCAAACTTATTTGGTTTCTTTTGTGTTAGCGTTCATTGATTATATCTTGGTTTATTCTTGTAGTACGTAGGAATATGAGAAGCATTTGAGGATTGTGCTTTAGGCTTGGGAGGAAAGGAAACTTTATGTTAAGTTCTCCAAGTGTGAATGTTGGGTGGATTCAATTGCATTCTTAGGTCAAGTAGTGTCAGCTGATGATATTAAGGTTGATCATAAAAAGATTGAGCTAGATCAGAATTGGATTAGACATACTATAGCTAAGGAAATTCGGGTTTCTTGTGTTTGGTGGACTATTACTATCATTTTGTTGAAGGGTTTTCATCCATTGCAACCTCATTGACTAAGTAGTCTCAGAAAGATCTCCCTTTAAATGGTTTATTGAGTGTGAGGATCTCAAAACTGCTTTGACTACAACCTCATTGTTGGTATTGCCCTTAGATTCAGGGTCATACGTGGTGTATCGTGGTGCTTTGTGTATTGGTCTTAGTGGTGTATTGATATAGGATGGTAAAATGATTGCTTATGCGTTATGACAATTGAAACCTCATGATAAATACTATCCAGTTCATGATTTGGAATTGACTATGCATGCACTCAAGATTTAGAAGTATTACGTTTACGCTGTGTCATGTAAATTTTATACCGACCATCATAGTCTTCAGCACTTGTTCAAGCAGAATGATTTAAATTTGAGCCAGCAGATATGACTTGATTTACTTAAGTATTATGATATACCTATCTTGTATCATCCGGGCAAGTCGAATATGGTAGCGGATGACTTGAGTAAAAAGGCAGAAAGTATAGATAGTTTGACATTCATGTCAGCTGAAGAGAGGCTTTTGGGTATGGATCTTCAGGCCTCGTCCAATAGGTTTGCGGTATTGGATATTTCTAAGCCTACTAGAGTTGTTGCTTTTGTTGTTGCATAGTCGTACTTGTTTGAGTGCATTAAAGCTCGCAAGTATAGTGATCCGTATTTGCAAGTGCTTAAGGTTACGATGCAACAAGGTGGTTACGTACTTAAGTTCCAAAGATGTTGTCATTGGAGATGATGGTGTTATGTGACTCCATAGTCAATATATTTGCACGATGTGCCTATTTCTATTTTTTGTAACCGAGGTACTTTATTTACATCTCACTTTTGAGAGCAGTACAATGAGAGTTGGGTACATGGGTTGAGCTTAGCATAACTTTTCACCTGTAGATTGATGATCAGTCCGCGCGAACTATTCAGACTCTTGAGTACATATTAAGAGCTTGTATAATTGACTTTGGAGATCATTTGGTAGCAACAAGTTAACTGCAGATAATTTATTTTGTATAGGCCAATATTAGGGCCATTAGAATTTACCGCTAATTCCTGGTAAAAGTGTTCCAAGCGAGATTCCAAGACGACTCTTCAGTCCATGACCCATGGTCAGTTCACCTGGATAGTGATAAAGGCATGTATTGTTAACTAGGTTCGGTGTCTAGCAACTTTATCTTTCATCTCTTAACATTTTAAGCTTTAAATCTAAGGATATGCTATATGTCCAAGTTATTCAGTTGAGGTCCTGTATTGTTTTTATCACAACGTGGTATCTCAACTTGTTCAGCAAAACGAATTTAACCTCATGAAGCCATCTTCCAGGAGAGTCCCTTTCAACTCTACATAGACTCCTATTGATGGATGTCGGTCTCTGGGTGAAGAGGAAGAGGAGGGGCGCTCGGGGCCAACCGCGGATTAGATGGGGTGCTTTGACTAAGGAGAAAACCCAGGAGTTGGAGAGGAGGTTAGTTGATGGTGGATCTTGGAGAAGCTATGGGGAAGCGGATGCAATGTGGTTAGAGACGGTGAACATGGTTACGGAGGTTGCGCGGGATGTGCTTGGGGTAGCCAAGGGCTATTCAGGCAGACATCAGGGGGACTGGTGGTGGAACGATGTAGTCCAAGGAAAAGTGGAGGTGAAGAAGGCGGCGTTCGCTAAGTTGGCAGGGAGCACAAGCGAGGATGAAAGGAGAGTGAATAAGGAGATCTACAAGGTGGCGAGGAAGGAAGCAAAGCTGGCGGTCACTGAAGCTAAAAATGCGGTGTTTGGTCGCATGTACGAGGAATTGGGGGAGAAAGGCGGAGACAGGAAGTTATTCCGGTTAGCTAAAGTAAGGGAAAAGAAGGCACGATATCTAGACCAAGTTAGGTGCATCAAGGATGAGGATGGTAAAGTTTTGATGGGGGAGTCTCAACTCAAGCAGAGGTGGCAGGCGTACTTTCGAGACCTACTTAACGAGGAGGGGGACCGAAACATAGAGCTAGGGGAGTTGGGGCATTCAGAGCGTCATAGAGACCTTGGGTACTGCAGGCGCATTAGGGTGGAGGAGGTCGTGGGGGCTTTGCGTAGGATGAGTAGGGGTCGAGCGATCGGGCCAGACGAAATCCCGGTGGAGTTCTGGAAATGCATGGGTAGGTCAGGAGTGGAGTGGCTCTCCAGGTTGTTCAATGCGATCTTCAGGACCAAAAGGATGCCGGAGGAGTGGAGGTGGAGTACGGTGGTGCCCTTGTACAAGAACAAAGGGGATATCCAGTGCTGCAACAACTATAGGGGTATCAAATTAATAAGTCACACCATGAAGGTCTGGGAGCGGGTGATCGAGGCGAGGGTGAGGGAGATGACATCTATATCGGTGAACCAGTTCGGTTTCATGCCGGGTCGCTCCACTACAGAAGCTATCCACCTTGTCAGGAGACTGGTGGAACAGTTCAGGGATAAGAAAAAGGACCTGCACATGGTGTTTATCGACTTGGAGAAGGCATATGACAAGGTCCCAAGGGAGGTGCTATGGAGGTGCCTGGAGGCGAAGAGCGTGCCGGAAGCCTACATCAGAGTAATCAAGGACATGTACGATGGAGCTAAGACTAGGGTTAGGACGGTGGGTGGTGACTCAGACCATTTCCCGGTGGTTATGGGGCTCCATCAAGGATCGGCGCTTAGCCCTCTCTTGTTTGCCTTGGTGATGGATGCTCTAACCCGACATATTCAAGGGGATGTGCCTTGGTGTATGCTATTTGCTGATGACATAGTCTTGATAGACGAGACGAGGGTCGGTGTTAACGAGAGGCTAGAGGTATGGAGACAGACTCTCGAGTCTAAGGGTTTCAAACTAAGCAGGTCTAAGACAGAATACCTGGAGTGCAAGTTTAGCGCCGAGCCGAGCGAAGTAGGCAGGGACGTGAAGATTGGATCTCAGGTCATCGCCAAGAGGGACAGTTTCAGATATCTTGGGTCGGTGATTCAGGGGGACGGAGAGATAGACGGGGATGTCACTCACCGTATAGGGGCGGGGTGGTCGAAGTGGAGGCTTGCATCAGGAGTCTTGTGTGACAAGAAAGTGCCACAGAAACTCAAGGGGAAGTTTTATAGAGCTGTGGTTAGACCTGCCATGTTGTATGGGGCGGAGTGCTGGCCGGTGAAGAACTCTCATGTTCAGAGAATGAAGGTTGCGGAGATGAGGATGCTCAGGTGGATGTGCGGGCTCACAAGGTTAGATAAGATTAAGAATGAAGTTATTCGGGAGAAGGTGGGGGTGGCCCCAGTGGATGAGAAGATGCGAGAGGCGAGGCTCAGGTGGTTCGGGCATGTGCGGAGGAGAAGCCCTGATGCCCCGGTGAGGAGTTGTGAGCGGCTGGCGGTGGTCGGCGTGAGTCGAGGCAGAGGGAGGCCTAAGAGGTATTGGGGAGAGGTGATTAGGCAGGACATGGCTAGGATGCGGATTTCCGAGGACATGGCCCTTGATAGGAAAGTCTGGAGGTCTAGTATCAGGGTTGCAGGATAGGGGCTTCTAGGACCCTTCGCACTCCTTCCCGGGGTGGGTGGGGTTTGGTAGGGCTCTCCATAGATGATTTGTTATTGGATTGTGTCCCCTTATGGTAGTTACTATTTGATATTATTGCATGCCATTTTATTTACGGTTCTTATGGTTATTTTGTTTAGATAATTATTTATGTGATCTCTGTTGGAGTTACTAATGCCATTTTATTTTTGTTTTTGTTTTTCCTTTCCTTCCCTGAGCCGGGGGTCGATTGGAAACAGCCTCTCTGCCCTTTTGGGTAGAGGTAAGGCCTGTCTACATATTACCCTCCCCATACCCCACTTTGTGGGACTATACTGGGTAGTTGTTGTTGTTGAAGCCATCTTCCTACCATTAAGATCTGTTGTTACTGGATATTATGGTATTAACTAGTAGTCGTACCCGCGCGAAGCGCGGTCAATATTAAAAAGAAAAAATTAAATTATAATATACTATTAGACCGTATTGCTTTAATAAATTTTAATTGTCAATACGATATACCTAACCCTCACCAATATTTGAGTAGTTCATTTTCAATAAATAATCTTTTTGTTATTAACTAATTATATCAATGATAAACTCCAACTTGAAACTACTCCCCAATTGGAAATGGTAATTTTTATTTTTTTATTTTAAAACTCCAACTTGAAACTACTCACCGGCTTGAATGGGTAGTTTTTCTTCTTCTTTTTCCGTTT
>MU666590.1:241054-289011 GCA_026770625.1 Nicotiana glauca
GTTTTTATATGTATATTATATATAAGTAGATTTTTTTTTTTGTTTTGTTTTAAAATAATTTTAAAACTCCAATTTGAAACTACTCCCCAATTTTAATTGGTAATTCATTATTTTTTTAGTTTTGTTTTTTATTTTAAAATAATTTAAAAACTCAAACTTGAAACTACTCCCACCCAATTTGAATGGTAGTTATTTTTTTATATATTTGTTTTTCGTTTTTTTATTATATTTAATTATAAGATATCTATATTTATTAAGTATATTATTTTTTATTGTATTTTATTATTTTCGTTTTTTATATGTATTTAAATTAAAAAATAAGTAACCAATAACTAATTATAAACTAAATAACTAATTAGTAACCAATTATGCCATATGGCATTTTTTTAGGCTGCCACTTGGCTTAAGGAGAGGGCTTTTTTCTCTCCTTTTAATAATATATAGATATATAGATTTGCCCTATCACCAATTGGTATTATATTCTATTGAATGTGTAGAAGTTATATAACCTATTGTTATTGTTTCAAGATTCATATGTGGTCTCCTAGGATTCCCCCATGCAAATGGAGTCATTCCACAATCTCCAATATGCATACAATGCAAAAAGTTTGGCCACACTTATGTGTCAAAATATCCGGTGTTTGAATGTAAGCGCGAGAAAGAGAACCACCTAACCTTTAACTTGCATTCCTTGTTGTGCAGTTGCTTCATAATCGAATAGTTGCAAAAGCACGGAAATTTGTATGACTGAGAATGAGAACTTGGCTGAAGTATATACGTATCAAGAATGCAGAATCCATTAGTTCATTTCAGTTCTTTCATTCAATACAACTAATTCCTTTCCTATATCTTGTAAACTATAGGAATCTCCAGTCATAGTGAAATTCATCAACTTGGATTAAAATGAAGGTTTATTTGCTGATGATGGGGAGATTTAAGATGGAAATGATGACAAGAGGTCGAGGACCTCTAGGTGAGATTAGACGTATATGCAGTTCGAAGGTTACAAGCTGCAATGCCACACCAGCCACAGATTCTTTTAGCATCCAAAGCCAAAGGCTTTCAATTGTAACATGTTGTACGTACGGTACGGTCTTCGTGTTATTAAGGGGGAAGACCTCGTCTTGGTCAGAGGAGGCTGCTTCGATCGGTTCCACAACTAGGGAAGCAAGACGATAAAATACTCACAGTTTCAACTAAAACTAGCTCATATTACTACTAAAAATTACTTATCCATTTACAGACAGCCAATACTTGTTTCAGAGGTTGCAATCTTGCACTTAGCTGCAGGCCATTATTCTTGTCAACTTCTTTCATCTTCTCATTTATTAAAGGAAAGCATAACTAAGTACTGTTAACATACTCCTCTTTGCTTTTAGCTTTGGAGAATGCGGAGCACCAAGTAATCCGATTGAGAATAAGAATTTATCTCTGTGCCTGGTAATTATGACTTTGTATGAGAATTCGAGTTAACTACAATTTAATGTAGCTTAACTGATTATAGTAAGTTATTTGTAATATTGGGGTTTAACCGTAAAACAAAAATTTAACCATCGAGTCCACCTAAAAAGAAATCGTGATTAACTATTCTATTATTAGCAAATTTGTTATCTGTGTTAACAAGTTGAATTACACTACTAATAGCGGAAAAACATTATATTTTTATATTAACAGTGTATATAAGTTTAGTCTATCAAGTACTAGGGGATAAAGATAAAAAAGAAAGAAAACAAAACAAACAGATCAAGGAAAAGAAAAGAGAACTTTTCCTGGCACAAGTTAAAAGAATAAACTGCACAAGATTAGCCAACTTTAGAGGGGAAATTATCAGACAATGCCACCAAACTTCCTGGTTCTCGATCTGATTTTTGTTTCCCCGAAACTAACACTCTTTGGTCGAAGGCAGAGCTGCTCTACAATTTACAATGCAGTCGTCATTTTCCCCATTTACATACCAAAGGTTCACTCAATGATTTTCAGGGTCAATTAACTTATTTACGGAAGAAAAAATAATGAAAATAAATTCATCACTTTTAACATTTTTATTTAGTAATACATTAGTATTAAAAGATTAAGGTCTTTCCATCTCAAAAGTACCAAAAATACTTCTCAAAATTCCTGGCCAAACTGCAGTAAAGTTGACCTTCAAAGGTTGGGAAAAAACAGAATGGAAAAATCGAACCTCAAACTGAAAGGTGACAAGTTTACAACAGAAGGAATATGTTTTAATTATTCCAGGGCTCTAATCGATCAAGAACATGGAAAAATGTATTCACGGGATAATCAGAAATGAAGCCACGTTCTTCAGATTACAATGAGCCTCATCACAAGCTCAGCTTCTCGTAAAACTTTTAGCACGGCTGTATGGTCTGCACTAATTATGCTAATAAAACATCAGGCTAATAACAAACTCTCAGTCTGGTCCTAAAAGCCAATTTGCTTGGAACAGGCAATTTCAAGAACTCTGGCTGAATTTCCGGCCAGTCATCTTCTCAGATTCATGCAACATGTGGTTTATTAGCCCCCTCGCAGCACTACAATACCAAAAGAAAGACAATGGCTTCACTAAGAGCAATTCTAAGAGGGATGCAATGTGAATTAAGCAAAAAGAGATTTAAAAGAAGTAAAAGATAAACAAAAGAAAATGCACCAAGTAGGTAGAATCAGGATGTGGTGTAGGTTCTTGGGGAAGTGTACTAGAGTGTCAAATGCATTTCTCTCTCTAATCCTACAAGATATTTAGAAGAAGAGTACCAGAAAACCACAGCACAAGAGACCAAGAAAGCTAAGACTGCTTTCAATCAGAAGGGGGTAAGTGAGTGAACACTAAAATAAAATCCTTATAAAACTCCCGCCAGTTTGGGTAGACATTCATTTTATGGGAAAAAAGGGCAGAATGAACTCACTCATCCTTCAATTTCTGAATTCTATCCGGATCAGTCTCGTGCATATGCTTTTTGAACTGCTGTCTCACCATACCAACAAGAAGCTCTGTGTTATGTTGCTGCAAGTTCGCAACAGGCAACTATGTAAGTAGCTAGTTCTCAAAAGATAATCAGAAAATAATCTATTAGGAGTAATGTTTATATCTTTTTTGTTGCAAAAAGAAAAGGAATGGCAACACCAGATTTGGATAAAGCATCTCAGCAAAGGAATCCTTTATCATAAGCAAGAATGACGATTCCATTTGACAGGAAAAAAATACAACCAAAAAGAAGAAAAGGATCAAGCCTAGCGCTGGCCCTATGTTCCCAGTGCTTCAACTCACTTTTGTTTTTTTGTATATCTGCTTCTTGTAAGTAGCTCCTTGTACTCTTGCATCATCTTGATGCCTTTTAATGCAACAATTTATTTCATCAAAAAAAAATATTCCCAGTGCTTCAAGTTTTCTAGGATTTTTTCACAAAATAAGTCTTTCTCACGCCTGATGTCCAGTTAAAAGACCAGCTCTATACAAATATTTAACGAGTTATACTCCTTTCTTTTAAACCCCCCCCCCCCCCCCCCCCTCCCCCACTTCCCGGGCGGGAAGGGAGGAGTGGTTGGTTGGTGATAAATGTTCAGGCACTGCTCAAAAGCTTAATGAAATTTATTTACAAGGGAGATAAGAAATTCAAATCATAGAGTAGCCGGCATGACCCAGGCCCCACTTGTGGGATCATACTGGGTTGTTGTTGTTGTTGTTGTAGAGTAGCCGGCATGAGAACATGCAACCTGCATATCTTCATCGCTGAGGTCAGTAAAACGCTTCTGAGAAGACATAAACGGAAGACAAAAAGGAGCTTATCTTTAACTTTATAAATTTTTATCGATGATGCTCAGTCTAACAGGTAATTAGTGAATGACATGAATACAGATTTTCTCTCCCCTTCCGGTCAATAATAGACTGAGTTGCTCCGACATGGCAGTTTAGGTGCCGCACCCGTGTCAACACGACACTAGTAAGGGTATGGGTATAGGATCCGTACCGGATCTGGTCAAACAATTTTGAGTACTTTGACCACGACAGACGGAAAAATTCGAGACGAGATACAATTTGATTCCCGAAATCAGAACCAAAACTAGGGTAAATTTGAGGAAAATAGCATACCTTATATATTAAATCGGTCATTTACTTATCTACAACTTGAAAACAAAAAAGAAATCCACTTTACAAACTATACGTAAGTATTCCACAAAAAATTTCATAATTTAAAGATATTTTTTATTTTTGGATTATTTTTAGTCGGATCCTCGCATCCATATCCATACTAGGATCCGTATCCCTGAATCTTAGAATTACATCTCGAAGGATCCGACCTCTAAATCCGCACCCGAGTCAGACGCCCGCACCCGTGTTCGAGCAACTTAGATAATAGATTGGGTTGCCTTTCCTCTAGAGATGAAGAAAACTAATAAGGAAAACTCATCTTAGAACAACAACATACCAAGTAATATCCAACACCGTGGGGTCTGGAGAGTGTAGTGTGTACGCAGAGGATAGAAAGGTTGTTTCCAATAGACAAAGCTCATCTTAGTAAAAGAATGAAAACTAAAAGTAATGCAAACCCAGCCAGGAGACTACTGGAAGCATAAAGATAGATGAGTTAATCCTAGGAAAAGCTTTAGCCACAGGAACATCCAACTCAGCCCCCACTTTTCTCTTTCTTAGCTTTAAGAAAATTGGTAATCTTAAAGAAACAACCAACGGAAACATGAAGGGATATTGTAGGCTCTCCAAAACATAAGTACCACAGTCGAAACAGGCATGTTATCAAGGATGAAATAACCAGTCTCCCTTGGATGATCTAGAAGGGGATTAGTCTAACAGAAGAGCAGGGAAATGTTTAAAATCATTTGTCTCCCTTTGGGAACAAAAATAATTATTTGTCACTGGTGTAAAGATTTGCAGTATAAATGAATCTATCATACATATGCCAAAGCATAAAGGAATCCCCTGACAATCACAAATAAATTTGGACATGTTGGAATAACTCCATTTATTTTGTATTTCAAAAGCAAAGTAAGCAAAGGAGTAATTTTGGCTATTATCCCATTCAAGAGTCTGGCACCGGCTAGAATTTACAGGAGGGTAGTAATTCTGCATTCCAATTTTCACACTTGTACTGCATTTTGTAATCTCCAATTAATTTCAATGACAAAACTGACTTCCTCTTTCTCTATCCCCTCTCTCTTGTTTTTTTCACCTTATCTCCTCCTCCTCTCAGCCACCCAGATAGAGAAGTGAGGATTCATATAGCTGACCCCAACTTGTTGGGACTGAGGCGTAGTTGTTGTATCTCCTCCTCCCAAACAGTAAACCTCCCAACCAGCATAATCGTGACTACTCCTTTTGCCCCACAAAAAAGGTTATAGATTATGGACACGAGTGTAGTCCTTTTTTGGGTTCTCTTGATCTAAAGCATGTCATCTCCAGGACGACAATTGAAGTAAATGTCAAACTAGAGAATATAAATCCACAGGTGAAATTCAGATCTCCACCTAATAAATTTGTGGAGAGAAAAGGCAACTGAAATCGCTCAGAGCAAGCACATCGCCGCTTCCTAACCACAAACATTGAGAATAAATCGAAGGATTTAAAGAACAGTGGGTGCACCTCTTGTTGTGAGTAAGGGCAATGTGTTCATGGAGTTAATAACCTGGATGGAGGTGAATAAATTAATCGCCTTTACATAATCTCCACCATAGTTCACATAAATAGACTGTGCTTAGTACCAACCAACTTATCACGCATCTGAATTTTAAGGACCACAAAAAAAGATGATCAAAACCTAAGTTGCTCGGACTCTACAAAAATGTTGCCGCACCTGTGTTGGATCCTCCTAAAATACACTACTTTTGGAGGATCCGACACGCACCCACCGGCATCTTCCGAGAGTCCGAGCAACATAGATCAAAACTAAAAGAGTGGGCTAAAGTAAAATGAGAAATGTTTACGACAACCAACACCACAAATAATATAATTTCAGAACAACATAAAGAAGAATAACATACCTTGCTACCAATGTATTTTGCTCGTCGGAGACACTCACGATAAAGCTAAGATACAAAGAAACAAATGCAGCATAAATCACTTGAAAGAGTTTTGAGGCTGTCATATAGTCAAATAGCTGACCAGTAAATGGTACTAACTCGGATAGCATTGTTGGCTAGTTCAGGAGGCAATGCTGTTTGGAGAGACGGCATTGTGCAACTCGCTTCAAACTGTAGCAACGGAAAAGCAGAGACAAAAGAACCTGTTTGGATGAGAGGATTAGGATCTCAATATGAATTCAAATATTGAAATCTTTGTTTGGACACTTTAAGCGTGTAAAACCAATTTGCAAAACCTTAAAGTTTATTTTCGTGAAAAGAATATACTTCAGCATAAAAACAACAGTCCCACAATACGAATGACATTTTAAACATTTCATGATATGAGCATATCAATTTCTCAAATTTCCAAATTATTTTTCCAAAGTAAGTTCCAAACTTATCCACCAAATAATCGGCCAGAAAAAGGGGCTAAAGGAAAAAGGATAATTGGTATACTGTAAATAAACTAAGGGGTTAGGGGTATAGATGTCAATGCTGCCTGGTTCGTGGGTAAATAACTGAAGAATAAAAGGGTATCCTGGGCATAATAAAAGGGTAAACAGATAGAAACTGAAAGCAAGTGAGGGCAATATGGATAATTAGGGGTNTTATAATGGTAAATATAAGGGTGCAAAAGCAGTAGTAACTATTAGCTGTCAACAAAAATCCTACCAACAACCATAAATTCTTCAAAACTACAAAGTAGAGCACTAAACTAATGCTGAATACACAAAAAAGAAAAACCTAATGATGAATGCAGAATTCAGAAAGTAGGGAGTGTCAAGTAAAAAGGACATTGTGGGTAGATTATTTAGGTAGATTTTGAATCCACCAGCCTAAGACATCCATGCAAAGGACCTCATTTCAACAATGTTAATCAATCAATCAACTAAACTTCAATCCTAAATTAATTAAAGCCGGCTATATAAGTCCTCTATATCCACTATTTAGAAGGTTCATCATAGTCAAGACACCTAACATAACCCTCTTTGTTTTATTTGCGTGTTAGACCAGCTATATTTTTTAAAAACTTGCATAGGAACAATTGAAAGAGAACCTTGGAGTAACGGTAAAGTTGTTTCCATATGACCTATAGGTCATGGGTTCGAGCAGTGGAAGCAGCCACTAATGCTTGCATTAGGGTAGACTATCTACATCAACAACCCTCGGGGAGCAGCCCCTCCCCAGACCCTGCGTGAACACGGAATGCCTTGTGCACCGGGCTGCCCTTTTTTTTTTTACATAGGAACGGTTACCTATTTCAACACTGAACCAAACCAAATCCAAAGAAAGCCACAAAGACTAAATTTTAGTAGATACGATAGTGGAAGGTGATTGTGAAGAACAATAAACACATTTCTGAGAACCCAATTCTAAGTTAACACACACGCGCCTCCAAAACTTGGTTATGGAGATTCATTTGATTTTAGCACTGGAAATTAGACAAGTTCTAGCAGATAATCAAATCATTTGTTTTTCTTGATGACAGAAGAGAAGAGAGGAGAGAAAAGAAATAGAAGAAACTTATAGTGGCTTTGTTGGAAGAGAAACAACAACGACTACTAGTCAGTGGAGTTCGCCGGATTAGAGAAGCGACAACTGGCAAGGAGCAACTCTCGATAATCTCAATTCTTATGGTGAAGAGTCTGAAGACTTTGGTTGGAATTTTGGGAGAGAATATAAGCAATCACACTGATCAAAATAGTCATTATGTATAGGAGGCTGGACTAATTTTGTAATTAATGTATACTCCTTAACAGGAATAGTCCTTTATATATGCGAAAAGGTAACTTTTGTCTACGATCTTGATCCAACAGTTTCTTCCAGAAAATCAGTTAAGTTTAAATGAGATATTCCGTGAATGATTACTGGAGTTTGAAAATTTATAAGTTCAAACCCCATGATTTGTTACTGGCAAAAAGAAACACGCACACACAGACACAAGTAGTTGAAGAAGACAACAAAATTGATCTGCCAAAACCAAACCTTAAATCAGACACACTAGCCGAAACTTGTTCAGTGCCGAGCTCCGGTTTCTGCATCAACGGGGAGTGAAATGGAGCGAACAGCTTAATTTGAAGTTTAGGATTCAGGTCTTTCAAGGACAGACTAATAGCAGTCAAGCTTCTAAATTCAGATTATTTTGGGAAGTGATTTTTTCTAAAAATTACTTTTCTTAAAATTATTTTTGTACTAGTGAACTTGCGCGATTATAAAAGACCTTATTATATTTATAAAATAATATTTTCTAATATTCAAATACTGAAAATAACAAAAATATATTATATAAACCTAATTTTTTAATTTCCCATTCTTTTACATCATGTCTGATTTCACAAAGCAAAAGCGAAAGATGAAGGAGAGAATTTCAATTATTTGTTTTTTTAACATAAGATATTCATAATTTACTACTATGTTAGTTGTTTAGCATGAGCGTAATGAAATAAAATAGATACATTTTCATCTTTATCTAATTGTGATGTAATGATAGAAATTGAAGTGAGTTCTTCTTTTTCATCTTTTTCTTCCTTCAGTTTTCTTTATTCTTTGTATCCATTCTTCTCACTTCTTCATACCCTTACTTATTCGAAGGTATTGCTCTAAACATAGGTGATATCCTGTTTCTCCAAAAATTTGATTAAACATTCTAAAAAACTACTCCATCTTAGAAAATTCATGTTTACCAACTACAATTTTTACCACTGTCTTCCATATAACTCTGACAGATTTATTTTTTTTGTGTGTGTGTTTGGGTTGGGGGGGGGGGGGATACTGCATGGCATAAGAGAATAAAATATTAAATTATGAAGAGAAAAACATAAAACGCTTATATATTCATGAAGTACAAATCTCATACTATGACTTACATGTAAAAACACATGAAGATACCCATACTTTATATGTGCAGTAGACTCCAACGTCTCTGCGCCATCACTTCGGCCACGTTGTATTAAAGTCACCACTATTTTTTATCCGTCTGCCATCTATACTCATTTACATCTGTCAGATCTAATATCTCGCAATCTTCCTTTTATCTTTCTACTTTCCTATTGCTCTTGTTAAAGCATCTTTCTCAAAAGTTGAGATGACTATTTTTCTACTCTCCTATTATCACTTATTTTTAAGGGTGAAAATGAATTTATATGCATCTCAATATATGACCATTTAATTCAAGCATAAACTCTGCAAATTGAAAGAAGCTAAATTATGATTTAAACTTAACAAACCACTCCTGATAGAGCATATACCTGTGATCTCCCATAAGGAAGAAGTTGAAAGTGTCATTTGTTTATGTTTTTCACTGAACGCCTCTTCTCACGCAATCAATTAAATGAAGATTGTATTTTGTGGGATTAACAGCTAATCTGACATAGTCAATGTATTGTATTACACCTAGGTATTTGTTCATAAACGATGAACTTGTATTTAATTTGAGTAAGCACAACTTAAAAGAACCTGATATAGTCAATGTGCATAATGAAGAAAAAGAACCACAAGCCTTGAAATAGAATTTCATCGTTAAGCATTAGCATGAATTTTATATACAGGCACGTTTTTGGGGTGAAGGGAAACAGAAGAGGAGAAATGCAGGCGAGCAGTCAAATCCTAAGTTCTCACACCAGTTATATTTAACTGGTACGTTATACTAACAATATCAATTTTATATGTGAAAGCAATGCGCGCAACTGCTGAAAGACCAGTCAAACAAAAATTAAGAATTATTTCTTGGCTTAAAAGAGTTGTCATGTGGCTCTTACTATGACCAAAATTCTATATACACAAGCTGGTGCGTAATTACAGAACACGATTCCTAAGATTGCTATTCAGAGAATGTGCAGATACATCTACGTCACTAATTTGCAATAACAGACTTGATAGACAGATATAAGAAATTGGCGACAATTTGCATATATATAGTGGCTTCAATTTGCACATACATGACCGCTGCACAAAAAGATGCAAAGTTCAGTGCTACAACGACTAAAAATCAGACAGAAATCCTGAATGCTGTATATAAAGATAATTGAACACCAACCAAACATAAAAAAACACAATTCTCAAAACCAGAAAGAGGAGAAAGAAGGGGAAGTCGACCCAAAGACTTAAGTTAAGCAAGAATCAGTAATTCAACACAGAGATACAGTAAGAAAACAAAATATGAGAGAAAAAATTTGATGAAATCAGAAGAGGAAATCAAATTAAAAAGTATTGAAGAGGAAAAGAAGAATTTTACATTTGTGATGGGGAGGAAGAAGAGGAAAAGCAAAAGGAGTTGGAGATTTACCTCGAAAAGAAAAACTGGAAGAGAAGAAGCCCTAAATCGTACTTCAATTACGAGGATTAATTACGTTTCGGAGAAAAGGAATAAATTAAGGGTGTGTTTGGCAACTGTTGATCATTGCTAACTGATAGTACGTTTTTTTGCATTGTTTGAAACTAGTATAAGCGGATGCATAATTTTGAGAAAATATTAACCTTATAAATTATGATCTAATATATTATATTGACTTAATAAATATTAGTATATTTTATTATTTAATATAGTATGCAGAAATATAACACAATCTATACATAATTAAATGATACACGTCATATAGTAATCAAATAAAAAATTTGATCATTTTTATTTTTATTATTGAATTAGCAAGTACTTAGAACTATTGATAATTTTCTTGAGTGTTATCTATTTATCTTTTATTTTTTATTTATTTAAAATATAAATATCATGAAATTATCTCTATCCCCCTATTTTCGTACATTCCTTTCTACCGTAATACTTATTTGATTAGTTTTCAAATTTTGTAGTTTATTAAAAATTTAAATAAAGTAATGTTTTTTTATTATAGCTAACTTATTTTATTTTAAAATATTTATAAAACTCCAACTTGAAACTACTCCCCAATTTGGATGAGTTTTTTTATTTTCCTTTTTTTTATTATAGCTAATTATAAAATATGTATTTATAATTTAAATAGAGTAACCGATTAATTAAAAATTAAGATTCAAAGGTTTATAGTTAGAAAGGAAGTAACCAAAACTACTCCCCAACTTGAGTATGTAGTGTTTTTTTTTTTTTTTTAATATTTTTGTTTTTACTGTAGCTACTTTAATTTTTTTCTTAGTTTTTGTTTTTTTATTTAAAATAATTTCAAAACTCCAACTTGAAATTACTTCCCAGGTTGAAAAATGCAACTTGAAAAATATTTTGTCTTAACAATGGCACTTGACTTCTTGTAGTTTTAATTTGAATTGAAAGTTATTTTCTTTTTTTTTTTTTGTTTTTTATTTTAAAATATCTCCAACATGAAACTTCTCCTAAATTTGAATGAGTATTTCTTTTATTTATATATTTGCATTATTTTATTATGGCTAATTTTATATTTTTTTAATTGTTTTTTTATTTAATATATTCTTAAAACTCCAACTTGAAACTACTCCCAAATTTGAATGAGTAATTTTTTTTTCGTTTTTTATAGCTAATTATAAGATATCTATATTTATTAATTTAAATAGAGTAACCAATTAATTCAAAAAAAAATTAGTTAGAAAATGTCACGACCAGAATTTTTCACCCTCGGGAGTCGTGATGGCACCTACTAATAGGAGCTAGGCAAGCCAATTACCAGTTACCTCTTTTAGCAAACATCGACAATATTAGAATAAAGGAAGCAATTACCATAAAAATGGAAGTCTTTAATGTAAATAACCTAAAAACGAATGTGGAATTCAACTTCAACCTCTACCCAAGACTAGAGTCACTAACTCACGAACATCTATAGAATACTACATACAAAGTCTGAACAAAATTACAGTGTTGTTTGCTTCGGTACAAGTGACAACAAACTGAGCAACATAGGAAGGGACTCCGAACCTACGGACGTGAGCAAGGCTACCTCGATTGTCCCTGGACTGAACTCAAATCCCAATCAACTACTGCTCTGGTCCAAAAGCTGCTCTGGTACAATGATCTGTGCAAAAGAGCACAGAAGTATAGCATCAGCACAACTGACCCTATGTGCTGGTAAGTGCCTGGCCTAACCCCGGCGAGGTAGTGACGAGGCTAGACAGAACCTACCACAAATAACCTGTACAGATACATATGCAATAACAGGAAATACACTAATCTAACAGTTAAAGAGGGGGGTAGCATGCTATGGGGTTCTACAGTCTAAATATATAAATCATTGGTGAAGAAGTAAAGTTGAACAATAACAACTAATAAGGAAAAACACAGGAAGTGTCTACGTACGAACACAATACACTCAGTCCATATTTCATTGCGGCGCACAACCCGATCCTCAATAGATATCACTGTTGCGGCGTGCAACCCGATCCTCAACAATCAATACCGTTGCGGCGTGCAACCCGATCCTCGACAATCAATACCATTGTGGCATGCAACCCGATCCTCGACAATCAATACTATTGCGGAGTGCAACCCGATCCTCGACAATCAATACCATTGCGGCGTGCAACCCGATCCTCAACAATCAATATTGTTGCGGCGTGCAACCCGATCCTCAATATTCAAACCCAAGAACTCACCCAAACTACGACCGCAACTCAAGTGCGAGGGGAGTAACAACAATTACAAGAAATCCCGGCAAGGGAATACAATTAACAATTCAATTATCTCGGCAAGGGAGAATACAATAAATACTTACGTCCCGGCAAGGGAGAATACAATAAATACTTAAGTCCCGACAAGGGAGAATACAATAAATACTTAAGTCCCGGCAAGGGAGTAATCGTTACGCGTTCCACTTTTAAACACATATTTCTCGAGTAACAATTTCTAGTCCGAGCCAATGCTCCAAATGACAAACCAATCACAAACCTTCCTCAACTATTCACTTTATATTATACTTATCAACCCAAGCAAGAAAGATGTATTATTAAATCTGAATCCAACACATATAAGACTCGCGGTCATGCTAAACTACGGTGCATAGATAACGGTCAACATGTCTATACACCGTACTCCACATTTAGCAAGTAGCAAGTAGTACCCTAATCCTTATCCCTCAAGCCAAAGTTAGAACAAACACTTACCTCGGTCCGAAAATAGCAATCAAGGCTCTAAAACTGCCTTTCCTTTAAAATCCAACTCCGAAACAATGATATCTAGGCACAATTTAGTTCAATAGTATCAATAAGAGCTCAAAAACATAATCTCATAGCTTAGAAATGAAATTCCCATCATTCTTCCAAAATTACCAAAATCCGACATCGGGCACACATGGTCCAAACATGAGGCTCGGACCAAAACCCAATCACCCATAACCCCACGAGTTCAAATATGCAATTTGTTTCAAGATTCGACCCCAATTTGAGGTTGAATCACCCAAAATTCCCCAAGCCCTAGTTCTACCCAAAACCCCCCATTTTCTACCTTGAATTCATGATTTAGGATTAGGAAATTAATGTTTAGATGAAAGAATTAGGAGATAATGAAGTCAAGAATACTTACCCAAAGAGATATGGAGAAAGAGAAGCTAGAAAATCGCCTATGGAGAGTGAAGGAGAAGAGTCCGTGTGAAAAATGGCTAAAATCCCAAAGTAGGTTCTGTTTTTATGACTTAAAATCACTGGAGGCATTTGTTCTACGCGTTCGCGACACACTGGTCGCGTTCGCGATGAAAGGGTACTGGGGTGCATCGTGTTTGCGAGGGCATGATGCGAATGCGAAGAAGGAAAATTGGGAGGGGGGTCCAGGTTGGTCTACGCTTTCGCGAGGGGAGGTATGCGAATGCGTTGAAGATGGGTCACCAATACTATACGAACGCGTTTAAGCCACGCGAACGCGAAGAAGAGGCTGGCAAAACATTGCGAACGTGGTGGGGCTTCCACGAACGCGAAGAAGGATGGGGCACAAGGCATCGCGAATGCGGGACAAGGTCGCGTTCGCGTAGAACAACGGACATGTGCAAAAATTGCAGAAAATCTGCTAAGTTTTTAAGTGCAAAAACCACCCTGAACTACCTCTGAATCACTCCCGAGCCCTCGGAGCTCCCAACCAAACACACACACTAACTCAACAACATCCCACGGACTTACTCGAGCGATCAAATCGCTAAAATAACATCAAAATCAAAGAATCAAACCTCAAAATCATCATTTTTCATTTCAAGATCATAAACTTCCAACTTTAGATATTTAGGTCTGAAACACGTCAAACGACGTCCGATTTTGACCAAATTTCATAGAAAGCGCTTAAAGCATATTTAAGACTTGTACCGAGAGTCGGAACCAAAATACGAGCCCGATACCTTAGTCTTTTAATCAATTTTCATTTCCATTTTTCCTTAATAATTTCAGAAAATAATTTAACAGAAAAATTCTTTTACTCGGGTTCTGGATCTCGGATTTCGACTCCAGGCACATGCCCGAGTCCCATATGTTTCTACGGACCCTCCGGGACCGTCAAATTATGAATCCGGGTCCGTTTACCCAAAATGTTGACCAAAGTCAACTATATCAATATTAATATCAAAATTCTTCAAATTTTTCACAGAATTCACATATTTTAACATAAAAAATTTCCGGCTTCACGCCCGGCCTGTGCACGTAAATCGAAATAACTGAAAGCGAGGTTTCCAAGGGCTCGGAAGCATGGAAAAAGGGAGAAATACGGTGATGACCCTTTGGGTCGTCACAAAAAAGTAGTTTTTTTTTCTTCATAAAACTCCAACTTGAAACTACTCCCAAATTTGAATTGGTAATTTTTTATTTTTTAATTTTGTTTTATATTTAAAATAATTTTAAATCAATACTTGGCGTCTTATTGAGTAGTTGGTTTTATTTATTTATACTTTCCTATTTTTAATATAGCTAACTATATGATATCTATATTTATAATTCAAATAAAGTAACCAATTAATTAAAAAATTTAAGAAGGATTTTTTGTTAAAAAGGTAGTTTATTTTGTCTTAATAATGTCACTTTTAATTATTAATACTTTTGTTTTTTTTATTGTAACAAATTTATTTTTTTATTTTTTTATTTTAAGATAACTTAAAACCCCAAAGTGAAACTACTCCCCAATTTGAATGAGTAGTTACTTTTTTTTTATATTTTCATTTTTTTAATATAGCTAATTATAATATAACTATATTTATTAATTCAAATAGAGTAACTAATTAATTAAAAATTTAAGAAGTTTTTTTTAGTTAAAAAGTTAGTTTATTTTGCCTTAATATTGCCACTTGGCTTTTTGTGGATATGCCTCTTATATTAATAATGTGCTTTTGCCTCTCCTTTTATTATATATAGATCTCTCTCTCTCTCTCTATGTATATATATATATATATATATATATATATATATATATATATATATATATATATATAACGTATTTTGCTAACCTACTACATAGTTGTAGTAGTTGTAGCAGATTAGCATTGTATGCATATTTGATTTATCCAAATTAACCCTCATTATTTTCTGCCACTACATTAAGCTGAAGGGCTTTTTTGTCCTTTCCCCAAATCCCACAATTCTCCTAAAAACTAAACTCATAAGATTCGGTCTTTCCATCTTCCATGTTGAAATTGTTCAGGCGGGAATATTTTCCTTTTATTTTCCACCTCCAGCCATGGCTCTTCCCAAGTTTTAACAGCGTTTTTTGTTCCGGTAACTTGTCTCACTAATATCTTGACGAATCTTTTAATGAAGGTAAGAATTTAATATTCTTGTGTCTCATCTTTTGATGTTCATGACAGTGTAAGATTTTGTATTTTTTTTTAATCTTTTCTATTTGTTTATGCCTTCCCATTTTATTTATCCTTGTTCTGAATCATACAATATGTATCGATAAAATTTTGTACTTTTGTTGGCTTTTTGTTGGCTTTAAATACAGGTTCTTAATATAGACAAGAGGGGTTGCTCCCACTTCCAACCGAGAGGTTGTGAGTTCGAGTCTCCCCAAGAGCAAGATGAGAAATTCTTGGAGGGAAGGATGCCGGGGGTTTATTTGGAAACAGCCTCTCTACCTCAGGGTAGGGGTAAGGTCTGCGTACACACTACCCTCCCCAGACCCCACTATGTGGGATTATACTGGGTTGTTGTTGTTGTAAATACAGGTTCTTAATAATACATCAATTAATTTTACAATAGGTGTTTCAAGAAGTCATTGTCCATGTAGTGATAGTGAATGTTATATTAATGGAGAAATTACTGAAAAATTTGATGAAGAACCTAGGCATAAAAATATTGACATGGATAATAGTGATTTATACAAGGGCAAAGTGTTCAATAGCGATGGTGAAGCTTATAATGCTATGTTAATTTTGCTAAAGAAATTGGTTTCTCAGGTAGACGTGATCGCTACTTTGGAAGTGCAGAAGGTCCTATGGAAATTTATAAGAGAGATTACGTTTGCCATCGAGCCGGTACCCCTCGTCCTCAAAAGGTTGTGGAAAAAGAGAGACAACGAGATCGAAAATCTTATAGATGCAATTGAAATGCTAGGATGTGTGTTGCTAAATAAATTATTGATAGAGTCACTCGTTGGATGATGGTGTATTTTGATAATGTCCACAACCATGAACTATTGAATGATAAGGAAATGAAATTTCTTCCTGCTTATTGAAATGTTGATATTATTGATCAAAAGAGAATTACACTTCTTGCAAAAGCTGGATGTTCAATGAGTTGAATTCGAAGAGTGCTTGAACTAGAAAAGCCAATTGTCTTTTACAGAAAAATATATCAGTAACTTTATACAATCAAAAAGTTCTACAAATATTGAATATGATGCTTTTGAGCTATTAAAAATTTGCAAGAGTTTGAAAGACAAAGACGTTGATTTCCAATATGATTTTACAGTTGATGCATGTCAAGGACTTAAAAATATCATTTGGGGACTCTATTTGTGCTTATGAGCTTTTTCGAGATGTAGTTATTTTTTATACTACTTACCGATTAAATCGCTATGAGATGCCGTTGGGAGATTGGGTTAGCATGAACAACCATGGAAATACCATTTTATTTGGTTGCGTTTTGTTGAGAAATGAGAATGCCTCTTCTTTTTCATGGGCATTAAAGGTGAATATCATTCCATTCTCAAAAATCTTTATTTTTAATATTTTATTGCTTTATTGCTAATGTTTATTTATTTTACAGAGTTTCCTACGGCTAATGAATAGAAACCATCCACAAACCATATTAACTTATCAAGATCTTGGTTTAACAGAAGCGATCGCTAATGAATTGCCTCTCACAAAATATGCCTTTTGTATATGCCATATTACATACAAGTTCTCTACTTTGTTTTCTTTTGTCCTTGGTTCAAGGTATCTGCAATTTAAATCTGAGTTCCATAGGCTTTATGAAATTGGTAGCATAGAAGAATTTGAGTGTCAGTGGGACAAATTGATTACTAAATTTGATCTTGAATCGGATAGGCATATCAAATTGCTATATTCAAATCGTGCGTCATGGGCATTACCATACTTGAAAGGGTATTTTTTTGCTGGAATGACAATAACCGGTCGCTCAGAATCTATTAATGCATATTTGAAAAGATTTTTACATGCAAGAACTAGTTTGAAAGAATTTGTTGAGCGGGTTGGTACAGCGGTCAGGATAAGAAACCATGCTGAAGAAGAGGCAGCGATGCAACAAAAGTCTTATAATCCTCAAATTAAGACATTCATGCCAATGGAGAAACATGCATCAAAAATTCTCACACCTTTTGCCTTTAAATTATTACAAGAAGAGATAGTACTCACAGTTAATTATGGTTTATTTTCAAATAGTGATCTTTTGCCTTTAAATTATTACAAGAAGAGATAGTACTCTCAGTTGATTAATGTTTATTTTCAAATAGTGATGGAACTTATATTGTGCGCCGCTACAACAAAATAGATGGTGGACGTTTTGTCTATTGGAATCCACTAGAAGAGATTGTTCATTGTTCTTGCCAAGAGTTTGAATTTTCAGGTATTTTATGCAGGCATTCAATTCGAGTACTTAATGCTCATAACTATTTTATGTTACCAGAGAAGTACTTGTTGGCTAGATGGAAGCAAGAAAACTCATTGTTACTTAAGTTTTCTCATATAATGAATCTCAGTAATGATGACAATGAGTTCCAAAGTCTTCAATCTATGGTTAGAGATTTGACTCGTGAATCAGTAAAGACGAAAGGTCGTCTTGATTGTGTCAAAAGGGAATTACAACGAGTGCTGCAAATTGTTTAATGTCTTCCTGAAAATGAGAATATCATTGATGATCACAAGCATATTGATATTAGTCAATCTACATAACATAGTTCTCCAGATGAAGATTATCTCACATTGAAAATCCCCAACAATCTCAGACAAAAGGAAGAAAGAAAGGGAAAAGGTTAATTGGTGGTGTTGAAGCTGCTAAAAACCCATGATACTGTCATGTTCCTAATTGTGGTGAAATTGTTCATGACTCAAAAAATTGTCCACTCAAAAGAAAAACAGTTGAAACTCCAATATCTCAATCTCCTCACAAGTAAGTGTAGTTTCGTTATGTTTAACTCTTACTAAATTGCTAGATATTTATAATGCATATGAATTAAAAAAAAAATTGTAGGCTTCAAAAAGGATGGACAAGAAAGCTTTGAGGTGATCCAGTTGTTATGGAGTCCTTTTGCTCACTAAAAAAAAGTCAATGTATATAGTAATTTGTTAATAGGTAGTAGTGTAGAATTCATAACTTGTGACAACTCACTTTCGATTATGGACATGAAGCTATTTTGTTAACTGGATGAATTTTTTGTATATTTATTGAAATGGTTAAGATGACTACAAGAGGAGGGGGACTTCAGGCCTAACCTCCAATATTTATAAAGTTCATGAATAAGCTACTAGTTTCTACAAATCATAATCATAAAGGAGACTCTCCTCTCTATTTCAAGAATTACAAGTTCTAGAAATATAAAAACTTGTAGAGCTTCTGTAGTATCAAACGTTTGAGCAGTCGCGCCATCCAACTTCTTAGTTTCATGCTTTGTACAATCATAAATCATAAGCTTGTAAAACTTGAGACAATCAGTCCATGGGTAAAAATCAGTTGCAACATGAGCATCTCTGTAGAGGTTGGAAAGAAAAATTTTAGTTTCTCAATCATAATTCATGAGAGCACATAACAAAACTTAATGTCTTTGTATTATATAATCACAACTTAAAACAATATTCCTACATTTCAAACCATAATTAATATTGCAAATCTTAAATAATATTACCAACTTGTCACGACCCAAATCCCAAACCCTGTCATGATGGCGCCTCTCTTGAAGACAAGGCCAGCCAAAAAACAAACGCTTCCTTTTTAACAGTTATTTAACATTTATAAGACTAAAACATGATTATCATAATTAAAAGCGCGGAAAACAACGATAACAACAGGGAACCATCCCGTCACAGTCCGACATCGGGGTGTCACTAGTCATGAGCTACTACAGAGTTCACTAAAGTATTACAAATCCAGAAATAGGAACATAGTCTGAAAGTAACATGAACAACAAAAAAATAAGGGAGAAGATTTGGTGTCGCAGACGCTAGCGGTCACCTGGCGCAGCTATGATAACAAATCTTCAATCAGCTTAAAACCTGCTACCGGGTGGTCAAGTACCTGCATCTGCACGCGAGGTGTAGGGAGTAAAGTGAGTACTCCAACTCAGTGAGTAATTAAAGTAAATAATAGCTGAAAGCAAGAAATCACGTAAGGCACTCCATCATGCTATATAGAACAGTACAACCCTTTTTAGAAAATAGTAAAACCGTGAAATCCTTTGGAAAACATCTGGGCTCAGTTAAAACCTCTTTTGAAAATGATATTTTCAACAGTTGCCAAAAATACTTTCAAAACAATTTGTGACACTATGCACAGAAATCCGCCCCTCGGGCAATATCCTCGTTCCTGGTCAGCCACTCGGGCCCCAACACTCAATGATCAGATAACACCAGCAAAAGCAAATAAATATCTCCAGGAATATCACAGACAACAAATAATGAACAAATGCATGAATGCAACGCAATGCATATGATGGTAAATTCCAGTACCCACTGCGGCACGTAGCCCGAGCCACCCATATTTATTTAACATCGACGGCGCTTACTGAGGGTGTGTATAGACTCCAGAGGGGCTCCTACATCCCAAGCGCAATATCAAGCCATCTCGTGGCATCAAATCTAGGCTCTCAACCTCATATCAATATTAGTAGAATCATCCAGGCACTTGGCCTCAATATCAATGTAACATCGCTGCAGCGTGCAGCCCGAGCCACCCATAATCAGTATAACACCGTTGCGGCGTGCAGCCCGAGCCACCCATCATCAGTATAACACCGTTGCGGCGTGCAGCCCGAGCCACCCATAATCAGTATAACACCGTTGCGGCGTGCAGCCCGAGCCACCCATAATCAATATAATATTGTTGAGGCGTGCAGCTCGAGCCACCCATAATGTTTCAAGTCACTTCACACAGTGTCATTGTTACCACTGTTTCAAGTCACTACTGTGGCGCGCAGCCCGAGCCACCTATAATCAGTCCAGAAAATATCATAAGCCCTTTGGGCATTTATAAAACAGTAGTTCTCAGCCCGAAATAACATTTAAAATATCATTTGAGTTTTCAAAACTTAGAAATATGGCTGAGTTTGCAAAATAATATTTAAAATCTTGGACTGAAACCAAATGATATGCAAGATAAACAAAAAAAGCAGTCATCTCAATCCCCGAAGGATTCACATAGTTGGCAATCAGCCCAAACATGGCAATCAACCTAAATTACGATGATAACAAGTAGTTTCAGTCAAGTACGCAGTAAAATCAATAACCGGGACGGACCAAGTCACAATCCCCAATGGTGCTATACCCCACGNCGGCCTCCACTCGCGTCGAATCTATCCAAAATCGGAGCGAATACATTACCATATGCTAAGGGAACAATACCCAATCGAAAGCAATCGAGAAATAGAAAAAATCTCAAAACTAGCAAAACTCGAGCCCCGAGCCCACGTCTCAAAAAATTATAAAATTAACATCATCGCCTTCCATATCTCGCTACGAGTTTATACATACCAAATTCATAAAAATCGGAGTCCATTTGACCCCTCAAATCACTAGTTTAAACTCTTTCAATTTCCAAGCCCTAACCTCCATTTTTAACCTTAATTCCCTTGGATTTTCAGTGTTAATCCATGTTTTTACACCATAATAACATAATCTAAGACCAAGAATCCATACCTGATGAAAACTCTCGAAACCCTTTTCAAAATCGCCCAAAAATCGCATAAATCCGAAGCCCCAAATGTTTTCTCCTTCAAAATTCGCGAAGAAGGCTTAATATGGTTTTGCCCATACCTTTTCGCTTCTGCACTTTAATTACCGCTTCTGCGGTCACCGCTTTTGCGGTTTCTCCCAAAAATGCCCAGACTGCTTCTACGGTCCAAAATCGCATTTGCGATTCCCATTTTTGCGGAAAGACTTTTGCTTCTGCGGAATATACCAGGCCCCCTCAAGGACCGCTTCTGTAACCCTATAGCCTCATCTGCGGAACCGCTCCTGTGGCTCCTTTTCCGTAGATGTAGAAATACCATAAGCCAGAAGATCAGAACATGCCAAAACTCCAAAACTCTCTGTTTAACCACCCGAATTCACTCCGAGGCCCCCGGGACCTCAACCAAAAGCACAGACATGATCTTTTACCTTATTCAAACTTGCTCGAATCATCTAAACACTACCGTTAACATCAAAATCCTTAAATTTCATCAAATCAAAGCCTAAGATTAATCAAAACTTCCAAAGCTTACATTCGATCAAAAACCCGACTTAAACACCTCCGAATCAACTGAAATTTTGCATACAAGTCCAAAATTACCTAACGAAGCTATTTCAACTCTCGGAATTCCATTCCAACCCTCGGATCAAAATCTCACCTATCAACCGGATATTGCCAAAATTCTAACTTTGCCAATTCAAGCCTAACTCTACACCAGACCTCCAAATTCAATTCCGATCGCGTTCCTAAGCCACAAATTATCCCCCGAAGCTAACTGAACTATCGGAACTCACATCCGAGCCCTCTAACTCATAAGTCAATATCCGATCGACTTTTCCAACTTAAGCCTCCTTAAAAGAGACTAAGTGTCTCATTTCTTATCAAAACCATTGCAAATCAACCTGATTACACAAGATACGGATAATGAGGCATAAGGAAGCTGAAAATGGGAAAAACGGAGCAATAACACATGAGACGACGGGTCGGGTCGTCACAATAAATTGTTTAAAAATTATGGAAAATTAGAAAAAATACTTGATGATGCTCATGCACTATTTTGAAAGTATATACGCATATTTAAAATATATGAGAAAAATATTGGGTATCAACATGGATCCCATACAAATAATGAAGCCGAATCTTAACTGCAAATACCACCGCTGCGAATTCTAAGTCATGTGCTGGACATTTCTTCTCATGATTCTTGAGTTGCCTCGAAGCATAAGCGATCACCTTGCCATGTTGCATTAATACACATCCAAGTCTGATCTTTGAAGCATCACAATACACCACGAAGGCACAAACCCATATGTACCATCTGGTAAGGTCAACACCGGTGTTGTAGTCAAGCTTGACTTTAACTCTTGGAAAATCTTTTCACAAGCCTCTGACCACTGGAACTTAACTGTCTAAGTCATGTGTCAGATAGTTCTTCTCATGATTCTGAGTTGCCTCGAAGCATAAGCGATCACCTTGCTACGTTGCATCAATACATATCCAAGTCCGATCTTTGAAGCATCACAATACATCACGAACCCATATGTACCCTCTGGTAAGGTCAACGCCGGTGTCGTAGTCAATCTTGATTTCAACTCTTGGAAACTCTTTTCACAAGCCTTCGACCACTGGAACTTAACTGTATTATACGTCAATTTAGTCAATGGAGAGGCAAGAGTAGAGAACCCCTCCAAAAATTCTCTGTAATACCCAGCTAAGCCCAAGAAATTACGAATCTTTGTTGGAGTTGTGGGTCAAGGCTAATTCTTAACAACTATGATCTTATGAGGATCAATCTTAATTCCTTCACTGGAGATGAAATGACCCAAGAATGTGACAGATTCAAGCCAAAATTCACACTTAGAAAACTTTGCATACAACCTTCTCCTTAAGCCAAGTGGCAGCCTAGAAAAAAGTCACATGGCATAAGTAGTTAATAATTAATGATTGATTATTATATTTTAATTTAAATATCTATAAAATAATAAAATAAAATAATTTATAATAAAAAAGATTTTTTTAAAAAAAAACTTTCTCAAATTGGAGAGTATTTTCAAGTTGGAGTTTTAAAATAAAAAACTAAAATTACGAAAAATAAAAATTGCCAATTTAAAATTTCTTTGTTATTTTTTCTTTTAAAAATATAAAGTTTATTTATTTAGAAAATATTATTTAGAATAATATAATAAAATAAAAAATATATCTTCCATTATATTATAAAAGAAAAGTAGCATACAAAAATTTAAATAAAATAATATGTTAATAAAATTTTCTATTAACAATACAATAATACTAAATATTGGATAATACAATAAAGAAAAATACATAACAAAAAAATTATTTGATGCATATATAAGTCTCATTAAATATTTCAAGAGTAATAAAATATTATAAAAAGAAAGTAGTAGATAAAAATATTAAATAAAGTAATATGCTAATAATTTTTTTTATTGACAATGTAAAAATACTAAATATTCGATAATAGAATAAAGAAAAATATAGAACAAAAAAGTTATTCAATGACTATATAAGTCCCTTTAATTTAATTGCGATTTTATTATTGGGTATATCACATTGACAAATAAGATGACAATTAGAATTTATTAAAGCAATATGATCTAATTTGTTCAAACAAGCCCGATCACAGTTTAATTTAATTAATATTGACCGCACACTACTAGTAATAGTATATTATTATATGGGTTTTGCTAAACTACTACATAGTTGTAGTAGGTTAGCTTTGTATGCATATTTGATTTACCCAAATTAACCCTCATTATTTTCTGCCACTACATTAAGATGAAGGGTATTTTTGTCCTTTCCCTAAATCCCACAACTTACCTCTATATTTCCCAAAAATAAATCCCAACTTTTTAGAATTCTTTCCCCAACCCTTTATCTCTCTCCTCTTCTCAATCTATTGATAAAGAACAAATCATGAAAATGGAGTCATGTGTATTTGCAAATTTGAAGTCGAAGAAATATTTGAGCTTCATCTTCTACTTTTTAACATCATTTTTGGAGGCGTAATCTAAATCTTCCATGAATTTCACCTAAAATTTCCAAAGTTTTTATATTCCTCAGATTTGACAATTGAGTATAGAATTAAGGCTTCAAGGTTCATCACTTCTAAACTTCAATTAAATTTTGTTTTGTTAGAATGAACATCTTTAATTGAGACTCCATCGCATATTTTCTTTTTAAGATGCATAAAAAATATGAAAATTTAGATTAATATCAAATTTTTTTTATAGATTTCTCTGAAAGTTCACTCATGTTTCCTGATTTTAGATATTATATAAGTAAAATTGATGGGAAATGAAGATAGTGGAATCGACCCTGGTGGTGGTACCATAACGTTCTGAGGTTGGGCCACAAACATCGCTTAAATTTGAACTTGTCTCACAAATTTCTTGTTTCTTCATCTTCTAAGAGGCATTGTATTATGTTTTGTTGGTCCACCAAGTGTTGGGAACACATCGTTGGCTTCATCAATTTCTGCTGCTCTAGGCAGAAAATTTATATGCATCTCCCTTAGTGTTGTCAAGGATGAGACTGATATTAGAGGTCATCCGAGAACTTTCATTGGAAGCATGCTCGGACGATGCTTTATTAATGGGTTAAAGGTGCAGAGTGAACCCTCTGCCTAGCCTGATGTGAAGCAAATGAGAAGAATATCCTTAAAGTTGATCATGTTGAATTGGAAAGAAAAGTACTTGATTACAAATGAAATCCCAGTTTAAATTGGTTCTAGAAGACATAACTAAAGCTAGCAAAAATAACAATGAACACAACTGCTCCAATGATTAGACAACCAGCACATACAAATCACAATGAACACAATTACTCAGTATAAATAAATGTAGATCCTAAATGGTAAAGCTTAATAATGGATGTTTAAGTATATTAACATCCAACAATAGTAATGTTATGCAAAGAGTATCTTTCCAGCATGCCATATCTCAAACTTTTGTCTTGTATTCTTTCATGACTTTCAACAAAGCCTTACCAAAATTTCGCAGAATCTGAAGATTATGACTAAGGAAATGGTGTTGCTAATCATAGTGATTTGATGAGGGTATATGTTTCAGAAAAAGGGCAATGTGATTAAGTTGATGGAACTTCGGTAGTGTTGCGGCATTTTTCTTGACAGGTCGACTATTGATATCTGAGTTGTTTGGTGGCACAGGGGGAATTTTAGAATATCTTTTGTGGAATGATTGGGTACTCGAGGTGTAATATGTATTTATACTGCAGAATTTGGGATCAGGTATAGTAATTTGTGTGCTATGTGGAGCTGGAGACTGGGAGTTCTCATGTCCAGGCTATGTAGTGGTTGTGGATAGTGTGTATTAGTACCGTTAGTGGCTATTGGGTATTTGGAAGCCCGAGTGGATCTTTCTTTGCTTGTTATATTAGATTCTGGATATGATATTGGGGTGTAGACTGGTTGTCTCAGTGTCGGGTTATTCTAGACTATTGTGCTATGGGGTATGTCAGAAAAGGGCCACAAGTTGCGTGGTGAGGTGCATCGGACTAAGTTCTAGCTGAATGGTTGTGTTCTAAAGACCAGCGGACGACTGGGAAGGATTTCTTTCCTTAATTGGGCCTTTGTGGCGGATGTCAGTGTAGAGGTTTCTACCATTGATTCAGTTCCAGTATTGAAAAACTTTTTCGAATGCATTCCTTATGGCCGGGCATGTCGTCGGGCTAGACTGTGGATTTCAGTATTTATCTGGTGCAGGGCACCGTATTGTAGGCTCCGGCATGAGTTATAGTAGTGGAAGAAGCAACTTCAGGCTTCTTGGTAATGAGTTTGTTGGTAAGCTGATTGGATACGTGTTTAGCTTGAGTTGGCTTGGTATGTCTTGCTTCCTGGTTTCTGAGGAAAGTCCGTATTGGGTATTGCTCGGCGAATAGCGCATAGGTTGTGTCCTTTCAGGATTGAATGTTGTATATTACTTGCTTCATCGTGGGTGTGATTGATTGCTTGGTTTCAGACATCAATCTGTGTGTGGCTGTCTATTTTGAGCATGGTGACTTGAGGTACTTCATGTATAACAGTGTCTGGATAGGATCGCGCGTTGTGGCGAGGCCGTGTGAAGTTATGACCTTTCGAGGAGGATTCAGGTACTCTATTTCTATGGTGTGAGACGGGGTCTCATCCTTGTGTTGTGATGGTACTGATGAGTCTGAGTTACAGCTCTTTTGTTTGAGTCATTTGTCATGATTTGAGTATGTTCAAACCGCCCATCATTGGTGCGTGGATTATGCAAGTTGTGGTTTAGGCTTGTGATGAGGTGTCATATCACTATAGTGGTGCATTGAATTCGAGGTGATCGTTGGAGTCATTAATGAATGCGAACATATGTGATTTCAGCTGATTAGAGAGTTTATATCGAGGTTTGGCCCGGAAATCTGTTGTGTTAGTCAACATGGAAGTGGCTTTATGTATGGGTGACCTGAGGAATGGTTACGGTTTATCGCATATTCTATTTATCGTTAGCAGTATATGAAAGTGTTGGAATAAGACTTTAGCCAATAAGAGGTTTTCTATTGGTGTCTGGTTATTGTGGGCAACTGTTGTGAATAGTGACTATCGTTTCGAGTGCTTGGACTATGTGGTATATCGTATGATTTCATTGAGGTTACAAGTATGGGTTATTTCAGCTACTTCGGGACTATTCAAAGTATAGGTGTGAGGTTTTGATCGTATTGATGGCTAGACTGGATTGGGTAATTTCAACTATGTTGTGTTAGCGGACCTATAAGAGATAGGGTGATGTGGGATCATATCGGGTATATGCTTGGTAAGGTCATTTAACTATTGGTTGGCTTCTAGGACAACTCTGGGTACGCTCGAGGATGAGCGTTTGTTTAAGTTGGGGAGGATGTGACGACCTGACCAGTCGTCTCATGTGTTATTGCTCCGTTTTCCCCATTTTCAGCTTCCTTATGCCTCATTATCCGTATCTTGTGTAATCAGGTTGATTTGCAATGGTTTTGATAAGAAATGAGACACTTAGTCTCTTTTAAGGAGGCTTAAGTTGGAAAAGTCGACCGGATGTTGACTTATGAGTTAGAGGGCTCGGATGTGAATTCTGATAGTTTGGTTAGCTTCGGGGGATGATTTGTGACTTAGGAGCGCGATCGGAATTGAATTTGGAGGTCCGGTGTAGAGTTAGGCTTGAATTGGCGAAGTTAGAATTTTGGCGATATCCGGTTGATAGGTGAGATTTTGATCCGAGGGTCGGAATGGAATTCCGAGAGTTGAAGTAGCTCCGTTAGGTGATTTTGGACTTGTGTGCAAAATTTCAGTTGATTCGGAGGTGTTTAGGTTGGGTTTTTGATCGAATGTAAGCTTTGGAAGTTTTGATTAATCTTAGGCTTTGATTTGATGAAATTTAAGGATTTTGATGTTAACGGTAGTGTTTAGATGATTTGAGCAAGTTTGAATAAGGTAAAAGATCATGTCTGTGCTTTTGGTTGAGGTCCCGGGGGCCTCGGGGAGAATTCAGGTGGTTAAACGGAGAGTTTTGGAGTTTTGACATGTTTTGATCTTCTGGCTTCTGGTATTTACGCATCTGTGGAAAAGGAGCCACAGGAGCGGTTCCGCAGATACGGCTATAGGGTTGCAGAAGCGGTCCTTGAGGGGGCCTGGTATATTCCGCAGAAGCGGAAGTCTTTCCGCAAAAGTGGAAATCGCAGATGCGATTTTGGACCGCAGAAGCGGTCTGGGCATTTTTGGGAGAAACCGCAGAAGCGGTTGGGGAACCACAAAAGCGGTGACCGCAGAAGCGGTAATTAAAGTGCTGAAGCGAAAAGGTCTGGGCAGAACCATATTAAGCCTTCTTCGCGAATTTTGAAGGAGTGGGGCTTCGGACTTGGGCGATTTTTGGCGATTTTGAAGAGGGTTTCGAGAGTTTTCAACACGTATGGATTCTTGGTCTTAGATTATGTTATTATGCTGTAAAAACATGGATTAACACTGAAAATCCAAGGGAATTAAGGTTAAAAATGGAGGTTAGGGCTTAAAAATTGAAAGAGTTTAAACTAGTGATTTGAGCGGTCAAATGGACTCCGATTTTTGTGAATTTGGTATGTATGAACTCGTGGAGAGATAAGAAAGCTAGTGATGTTAATTTTATTATTTTTCGAGACGTGGGCCTGGGGCTCGGGTTTTGCTAGTTTCGAGATTTTTGCTATTTCTTGATTGCTTTCGATTGGGTATTGTTCCCTTAGCATATGGTAATGTGTTCCCTCTATTTTGGATAGATTCGACGCGCGTGGAGGCCGATTTGAGGGGCAAAGGCGTCGCGAGCGAGGAATTTCACCGGTTCGAGGTGAGTAATACTTGTAAATGATATCCTGAGGGTTTGAAACCCCGGATTTGCACATCATAGTGCTGTATTGAGGTGACTTGCACGCCGGATATGAGCATGGGGTAGAGCACCTTTGGGGATTGTGACTTGGTCCGTCCCGGTTGTTGATTTTACTGCGTACTTGACTGAAACTACTTGTTATCATCGTAATTTGGGCTGATTGCCATGTTTGGGCTGATTACCAACTATGTGAATCCTTCGGGGATTGGGATGACTGCTTTGTTTGTTTATCTTGCATATCATTTGGTTTCAGTCCAAGATTTTAAATACTGTTTTGTAAACTCAACTGTATTTCTAAGTTTTGAAAACTCAAATGATGTTTTAAATGTTATTTCAGGCTGAGAACTATTGTTTTATAAATGCCCAAGGGGCTTATGATATTTTCTTGAGTGATTATGGGTGGCTCGGGCTGCACGCCGCAGTAGTGACTTGAAACAGTGGTAACAATGACACTGCGTGATGTGACTTGAAACATTATGGGTGGCTCGGGCTGCGCGCCGTAGCAGTATTATATTGATTATGGGTGGCTTGGACTGCACGCCGCAACAGTGTTATACTGATTATGGGTGGCTCAGGCTGCACGCCACAACGGTGTTATACTGATTATGGGTGACTCGGGCTGCGCGCCACAGCGATGTTACATTGATATTGAGGCCAAGTGCCTGGATGATTATACTGATATTGATATGAGGCTGAGAGCCTAGATTTGATGCCACGAGATGGCTTGATATTGCACTTGGGATGTAGGAGCCCCCCCGAAGTCTGTACACACCCCCAGTGAGCGCCGTCGACGTTAAATAAATATAGGTCGCTCGGGCTGCGCGCCGGGTACTGGAATGTACCATCATATGCATTCATGCATTTGTTCATTATTTGTTGTCTGTGATATTACTGGAGATATTTATCTGCTTTTGCTGGTGCTATCTGATCATTGAGTGTTGGGGCCCGAGTGGCTGACCAGGAACGAGGATATTGCCCGAGGGGCGAATTTCTGTGCATAGTGTCACAAATTATTTTGAAAGTATTTTTGGCAACTGTTGAAAAGATCATTTTCAAAAGAGTTTTTAACTGAGCCGAGATGCTTTCTAAAGGATTTCACGGTTTTACTATTTTCTAAAAAGGGTTGTACTGTTCTATATAGCATGATGGAGTACCTTACGTGATTTCTTGCTTTCAGCTATTATTTACTTTTATTACTCACTGAGTTGGAGTACTCACTTTACTCCCTGCACCTCGCGTGCAGATGCAGGTACTTGACCACCCGGTAGCGGGTTTTGAGGTGATTGAAGATTTGTTATCATAGCTGCGCCAGATGACCGCTAGCGTCCGCGACACTAGATCTTCTCCCTTATTTTTTTGTTGTTCATGTTACTTTCAGACTTTGTTCTTATTTCTGGACTCGTAGTACTTTAATAAACTCTGTAGTAGCTCATGACTAGTGACACCCCGATGTCGGGCTGTGACGGGATGGTTCCCTGTTGTTATCGTTGTTTTCCGCGCTTTTGATTGTGATAATCATGTTTTAGTCTTATAAATGTTAAATAACTGTTAAAAAGGAAGCGTTTGTTTGTTGGCTGTCCTTGTCTTCACGAGGGGCGCCATCACGACCGGGTTTGGGATTTGGGTCGTGACATTTATTCCCATATTTTATTGTATAAATAATCATTAATTGCATCACAAATTATTTTTATGATGATTTGATCATCTAACTTCATCATTTATATCCATATTAAACCTTAAATATTTTTGATGTATTTATTATAATTATATTTTCATCTTTAGGCTAAAATTTTATATTTTGCAGTTATAGCCCTATATACTTATGATTACTTTATTTATGCAAAAAATAACTTTTGATGCTTTTATAGTAATAAATAATTATTGTTAACCATTTTCATGCACAAATAATATTTTTATGAATTATTTTACTAATTTAATTGGGTATTTAAATAATAGCCCCTCTTCCTTAATCATTTTCGGACCTAACCCAATTATCCCAGCCTAACTACTCAAAATCCTAGCCGAGTCCGCCCCAGCCCAAACCAAATAACCCCCCAACCCAATACACGTTTTATACCCGACCCAAATCCCTTCCTTCAATTTCGGCAATTGATCTCTTAATATTAACGACCCACATTCATCACACCCCTTTTAATTTACCTACCCTAACCCTAACTCCCTATTCCCTCCGATCCGCTGCCCCCAAACTCTCCTCTTTCTTCTTATGAAACCCTAGCGTTATAACCCTATAATCTCTATTCGATTCCAATCGGATATGGAATCTTTTGACGATTTTCTTACCTTATCAGTCGTATCCCACAACTGGCTACTCGATTGTGGTATTGTTTAGTAGCTTGCCTAATATGGCAAGCTAATCTCTCTATTTTCGAACCAAATGTGGTTCGAACCTTCCCATTTTCTCATCTGTGTTCGTCTTCCCTCTCTATATGTATGAATATCTGAGATTTTCTCTGTTCCCATTTACCCTAAATATTAGGGTTTAGATATTTTACAGATCTATTTATATTTTTATAATTTTTGTTTAAAAGACCTTTTTTATGTTCTCGTATGTCTATTTTGTGATTTTTCGTTAAAAACCCTTGCCTAATTTATTTTGCCCCAAAATCAGGGCTCAGATCTGGTTAAGATATGCTTTTATTGATTATTTGACCTTTCGTACATTTACCTTCTATTTTTTATGATACTGTTTGTCTAAATTATTGTCCCTAGATTAGGGTTCAAAACTGTTAAAGGTTATTGTATTTCTGATTTCTTTCTCAGTATCTGCTATTTGCATTCCGACTAACTTTATTTTATGGTTTTGATTATTATTCTATTTTTTATTTTACTGATCATGTGGTTACTTTCTTTAGTTAAACCTGTTTAATTATCAACTTGCCTTAATGGTATTCCGAACTTTTCCTTAAATAATATGATTGATTATTTCCATATTTGCATACCCTAGTCTAAGGCTATATAAACCCCTCTTATTTTCCCTTTAGGACAGACTGAATCAATATACTCTCACTAAAAACTTAGGTTTTGTCTCTTTATTCTCTTTGCTCTCGCGTTTGCTTCCGGTCTTGGCCGGATGAAAGCCAAGGCCAAGTAATTCTGGGGTCTCGACTATTGTGGTGTATTTCTTATTTTCTTGCCTAACTGGTGAATGGCTATCCTTTTGTGATTTTATTTCTATGTATCCATGAACTGTGTTTATGATCTTTAAAGTCCATTCCGAGCATGGTTCTACCACTTTACGTTCCTATGGTTTCTTTTAGTCCTACAATCGATATTGTTAGTTCTGAGATTAGTTATCTTTAAATAATATGAATTCTCTTAGAGGTTAACTTAATGTCTTTTAACTTCTTTCATGTACGCTGTCCTGAACTTAATATCTTTAGAATAATACTAGTATGTTCATCAGTTAGTCGGTCCTGAGTCTTTACAACTTGTATTGTTATTAAATCCTTTTATGTCATTCATGTGACCTGATAACTTGCCTTCTAGTGTGTTTTGTATCCATTTGAATTCATGTGATTATCTGACTGTTTGCCTTAATATATTGTCTAAATGTTTTCTGTGATTGAACAAAGCTGTCCTGAAATGTTAGCATGTACACTTAGCCTAATTAGGCCTTTCAGACTTTAACTCATTAGATATTGTGCATGAACAACTTTGCAAATCTTGCCAATTTGTCTTTTTAATGCAATCCTCCCTATATTCTGTGTTTTGCCAATTTGTAGGCTCTCTATAGCTTATTTCATTATTATGTAATTCATTCATTAATCTGGTCTGTAATAATTTTATAACAAATAACTCTGGGGTATTTAGTAAAATCGGGAAGGTTTTCTTATTTTCATTTGTTAAATTAGGTAGAAATCCTGCCTATAGGATCTCATTTGTGTTGTTTTATATCATGCTTATAAATCCTATATTATATTTACATACTAGAAATCCTGCCTATAGGATTGATGTTATGATTGGGTGAGAATCATGTTTTTAGGTGTATCAACTTGTCAATAAACGTTTGTTAGCAATCATACCTATAGGATCAATATTTGGCTTAATTATTTTCTGGCTCAATGTGTATAAATTCCTGCTCATATACTGCTAAATGCTAGAAATCATGCCTATAGGATTAAAATTAGCTCAATTCTAGAAATCATGGCTATGGGATAAAAACGAGTTCAAACCTAGAAATCATGTCTATAGGATATAATCATCATACTCGTAGAAATCATGCCTATAGGATTCTATTAATTGATTCGGAATTAGGGCATCACTGTCAATCACTTAGACAACATGCTTATAGGATTTAATAATAACTTCAGACTTATGATTGTGATTTACTATTATTCATTAATGCATAGATACTATACTGAATTAAAATCAGCAGGCAAATATGCGTAGGCCCTAACACTCGTATTAAGAACTATCTCTGCATACTACTGCTCGCCCGTTCATCACATAATTATCTTGTCTATGGAATCCAATATTAATAAAGCCTGCTAAATCAGTTGCATGCATTTGATGTTTACATGCGGAGGTTAAAGTGAGCACATACCTGTCTTTATTTGAAGAGTCCTAATTATTTTGCTTGTCGCCTAGTATTTTACAATTTTGATACCCTTAGGCCTAGTCTAGAACTTTCCTAAATAAAGGTCCCAATACCTCTAAGACCTTAGGAAAGGGACGAGTAGTGCACGCATAGGACACAAGTTAGAATCAATTAGAGCGCTTTAGGTAAAAACTCAAAGATAGTAATCGGGTAGCAGGAGACGATAGTCTGTGCCCGCTGAATAATATAGGTAACACCCCCGACTTGGGGGAGTTACAAAGTATTATTTATTTTGCACGGGGTGATCCTATAGGCTAAAAAATTTAGAACCCCCATCCTTATTAACATTTTATTTGCTTCCTTAGACTAATTCGCATCATTTAAGTTCGGTTGGGACCCAAAGTTGTGGACCTCGTGGGGTGCCTAACACCTTCCACTCAAGGTAATTTGAGCCCTTACCCGATCTCTAGTAATGAGAATTGGTATAATATGAGTCATTTGCTATAGGTTCCCTAACGTACCTTAATCCGTTAGATGGCAACTCTAACAACAAATTCCTTTTCCCTATTCTCTCAAAAGAAGTTGTCAAAATGTCGAAACCCGATTTCGCAAGAAAAAGGGGGCGCGATAGCATGACAACTCTGCTGGGGATATCTTTAGGCTCTTACCATAACGCCTTATTTTATGAATTGATCTTTCGCAATAAGCATGTCTTGATTATTCTATTAATATTTGTGCACCCCTTTCCCTTTACACTCTATATGAACTTATTTGCCTTCCTTCATTCAATTATGCTTAATAAATTTCTTCCTTTTTGTTTTATTGCTTTTTACTATGGAAAACTAACTCTTCTCCTTGTTTTATTTCTTAAATGTTTTTACAATTATTAAATACCGTATCTTTATCATTCTCATCGTGCAAATACTTGACAACGTGTTATTTTCTTTTTGCATAAACACATGCTCAGCATCATATTCTACTCATGCGTAATTAATACCATAGCAACACTTGATGAGTATATATGCCATTCCTATATCACCCTATTGAATTTGGAAAGGCTTATATGCGGTAATACTAGTCAATCAGCGGTGCAATCGACGGTTCCGTGCCTTTCCCCTTCAAGTTGTCTGCTTGGGGGTACCAGTCTAGACTTCTATAGAAACCTTACTCTGATAATAACCGTACATGCATCTTGATCAAACCTAGCCTGGGTTAATATATTGTCCGCATAATAACCCTCTAAGAAAAACCTTATCCAAAGTCCATCGGGGTTTACATAATCTCAACATGGGCAACCACGTATGTGCGTTATTTGGAGAGATAAATGCCGACATGCTAATCATTAATGTATAAGTAGTAGGATTCGGAGGGGGAAACGGTCTAATTAACTTTGTTTATATTGCAAAGAATGAGGCACCAAGTCCCCAGGTTTGGCATGGTCCGAAACATACCACCGTTATTGCTGGATTGGTAGAAAAACCTTTCGCCAAGCGACAAAAATCACGTGAAAAGAGTTCTTGGAAACTTAGCCTCCTTATTGTACATCCATCCAAAAAACACGCTGATCGAGGCTGCTACTATGTTCTGGGATGGATAAAGGGTGTATTCCATTTTGGAAATATAGAAATGACTCCTCTTTTGGAGGAAATGGGAGGATTCACTTGATTACCCTGGGATAGTCCCGGTTTACTAGTACTAGAAAATTGCACTCCCAGGGGGGTTTCTAATAATGATAGGTCTGAGAAAGAATGACGACTTGGTGTCACAGGGGTATTTTCTGTCCGTCGAAAATACTGCCCGCTATGCGGCAGTCAAGTCTCAACTTGGCTCATACTCCAATTTTCTTTCGCTTTCGAGGTTTAACACTTAGAATATTTTAAAGGAAACATAAATAAGTATAGGCACAAAAAGATTTACGGGAACTCTTTCCCAACCTTTTATAATGTATGAATTACAAAGGAAACTCTCGAGTTTGGCAGGGTGCTGCTACCCTTGTCATACACCAACTCACAAAATTGCCGACTCTTGCACAAATTGCCTATAAAGGCCCCTGCCTTAGGCATTTCGTGCTTGTCACTCTTGGCAAGGCAATGTCACATAATTTGCCATGCTCAAGCCTTGATATAGACAACCCTATGCCTACATCTTTCTCATTTTCCCTCCCTAGGTACTTAGCCCCTTTTTGGGGCTGCTAACACACATATATAGTGTAGTCAGCCCAAAAAAGTTTTCCTTTTCAGTTGACACCCCAATCTGATAGGCCATAATCACCCTTGATAAAAAAAACGTGCATGTCATGCTAAAACATGCCTAAAATCGTGCATAGACTTAGCCCCATTATCAACAAATATTAGGACAAGGCAGTTGTAACCGCCCAACTGCACAGCATGTGCACATCACACTTGATAACCGCTCCATGTGTGCATTTTTGGCTAGCTACTGCATGCCCAAGGCTGGCATTGCGCCCAGGCTTGCTCTTTAACACTGCTTCGCCCCAATGCCATAGTCACAGCTTGTCGCCCATGACTTAGCCGCACGCCCACCCACTCGCTGCCATAGCCGCTTGTGCATGTCAAGTCGCCCCTACTTGATCAAGTCTTCCCTTTGCTAGTGCCAAGCTGATTTTAGCATCAAGTCACCAAGCCATGATGACATTCCTTTTCTAAGTCGTTTGTCTACAAATTCCTTAGGTTCCAACCCGCTCACCTAAGCCAACACAACACCAAGTTGCCAATGCCACTGCCTTGGCACTAATCTGTCGCGTCTTAGCGACTAGGTCTTTCCCACTTTGCCTTGCCAAGCTTCCGTCCAGCCCGCCTAGTTTCGTCAGGCCTTGGAATTTGCTTGCATGCAGCCCACTCATGCTTTAGTGTAGTCTGTCATACCTTAGCCCTCAAATAGTAGTGTAGTCCATCACACTAGATCTTGTAATAGTTTGTTTCCATTGACAATTCCCGCATGTTGATTTCCCTCCCACACATAGGCCAATGGCAAGGCCATCATGCTAAATCCTTGCCGTTTGCCGATCAAATTTGTCAAGGGTCTAACAAACCACCCCAACTAGTTGAATTCGATGCCCTCGTCGAATAATTCCCAACACATGCTCACAATTTGCAAAGACATCACAAGTTTAGCACCCTTTTGAGAGTTACGTTGTCCTTGCCCTCAAGTGTAGTGTTTTTCCTCATTTGCTTTCCCTGCCCGTCATTCCTACAACAAATTTAGCATGCAACTAACTTGATTTGAAAGAACCCACTGCTGATTTTGGCACCCCTCAACTCGAAATTTCTGCATCACTGCCTTCCTTACCTTTTCTAAATTTTCTAAGCATGGACAGTCCCTCCCACGAACAAGCACACCGATCCACTATCTTGAAGTCTTGTCCATGGACGTCTCACCCTCGTCACAAACCTGCTCCTCTCTGCTACCAGTTGTCACATGGGCATTCTCTATACGCCAAAAACACTGCCTGTTATGCGGCAATCAAGTCTTAACTTGACTCAACCTTACTCTAATTTTCTTTCGCTTTCAAGGTTTAACTCTTAGAATATTTTCAAGGCAACATAAATAAGTAAGACACAAATAGATTTACGGGAAATATTTCCCAACCTTTTATAATATATGAATTACAAGGGAAACTCTCGAGTTTGGCAAGCTGTTTCTACCCTTAGCAGACACCAACAAACAAAGTTGCCGACTCTTGCACAAACTACCTTATAAAAGCCCCTGCCTAAGGCATTTCGTGCTGCTCACTCTTGGCAAGGCAATGGCACATAATTTTCCATGCTCAAGCCTTGACATAGACAACCCTATGCCTACATCTTGTTCATTTTCCCTCCCTAGGTACTTAGCCCCTTTTTGGGGCTGCTAACACACATATATATAGTGTAGTCAGCCCATGAAAGTTTTCCTATTTCAGATGATACCCCAAACTGATAGGTCATAATCACCCTTGATAAAAAACATGCATAGACTTAGCCCCATTATCAGCAACTCTTTGGACAGGGCGGTTGTAACCGCCCAACTACACAACATATGCACAACAAACTTGATAATATCTCCATGTGCGTTGCATGTGCGCATTTCTAGCCAGCTGTTGCACGCCCAAGGCTGACATTGTGCCCAGCCTTGCCTTTTGACACTACTACGCCCAAATGCCATAGTCACAACTTGTCACCCATGACTTAGCCGCATGCACGCCCACTGCCACAATCTCTTGTTCATGTCAAGTCGCCCCTACTTCATCAAGTCTGCCTTTTGTCGATGCCAAGCTGATTTTAGCATAAAGTCACCAAGCCATGATGCCATTCCTTTGCTAAGTTGTTTGCCCACAAATTCCTTAGGTGCCAACCCGCTCACCTAAGCCAAGACAACACCAAGTTGCCAATGCCACTGCCTTGGCACTAAGCTACCTCGTCTTAGCGCCTAAGTCTTTCCTGCTTTGCCTTGTCAAGCTTCTGTCTAGCCCGCCTAGTTCTGTCAAGGCTAGGGGTGTTCATGGTTCGATTTGGATCGGTTTTTACCTAAAAAGAAACCAAATCAAGTAAGTCGATTTTTAAAAAAATTAGAACCAAACCGAACCAATTAAGTCGGTTTTTTGGTTTTTCGGTTATTTATCGGTTTTTTTCTTAAATATAAGACATACACTACCAAACACACATTTCAGCGACCACATTTTTAATGTAGCACTATCAAATCAATTGCCCATTGATAAATCTATTATTTACCAAGATATATTGATGATAATTGAATCAAATAGTGATGAATAATTTAAGGACTCAAGTAAAAATATATTATTTTTAGCATGAAATAGATTGTTACACTTAACAAAAGAAAAGTACCAATTAAACTAGAATGTAAAGGTAAAGAACTGTACAAAAAGTACAAACGATTAATATTTACTATAAAAGTATAAAGATATACATATATATATATATATATATATAAGTGTAATAATAAATTTAAAATAGCTACTCCTATATTTGGTTTGGTTCAGTTTTTTTTAATTAAAATCAAAACCAAACCAAATTTGATCAGTTTTTAAATTTCAAAACCAAAACCACACCAAACCAAAAAGTATCAATTTTTTTGGTCGGTTTGGTTTGGTTCGGGTTTTCGGATTTTTATAAACACCCCTTAGTCAAGGCCTTGGCCTTTGCTTGCATGCATCCCACTCATGCTTTAGTGTAGTCCGTCACACCTTAGCCCTCAAATAGTAGTGTAGTTCGTCGCACTTGCTCTTGCAACAGTTCATTGCCATGGACAATGTTCACATTGTCCCACATATTGATTTCCCTCCCGCACATAGGCTAATGTCGAGGCTATCATGCCAAATCCAGGCCACTACCGCGCCGCTTGTTGATCAGCTTTGTCAAGGGTCTAACACTTGGCATGCATGAAGAAGTCTTATATACCCTTCGACTTATGAACGATACAGACACAACAAATCTTATCATATCTTTCATGATCAATTCTCCGTCACTTCCCTAGGCTGGAATCATCATAGAGTTTTCGTATTTATCGTCTGCTTTTTGGGTATGATAGTGTTTCCAAGCCAACGGGACATGATTCATACCAGGTTGGCCATGGTAACCAAAGCTTTAATGGAGGGAATCGAGGGACAAACATATAATATTGTTCTGATGATTATAGCACCGGGCTATGGATCGTTGCAAGAAAGGGTTCAAACATTTTGAGGGTTGTAACTTGCTATCACAGATTAGTTGTTAGAACATCCGCCAAGAGTTTACACGGATACTATATAATGATCACATAGCTTTCCACCATTCAAAAAGAATGACTTTTATCCCATATAGGTTTGCACAACCAGATAATACTACAGAATGGGTACATATTTTCAGCAATTTGACCGAGGACAAAGTTCATTGGATGTTCGAGTGGTTCCCTACTAGCGAATTCATCATCAGATCCAGGGATGTTCCATATTTTTGGTGTTGATTGGTTTAAGAGGCATATATCCCTATGTTCCTATCAGGGTCATGAGACAAGCTGGTAGAAAACAAGTCATACCGCGAGTCTCCAAAATGATTCATTACAAGGCAGATTTCTAGGATGACGCCATTCCATACAAATGTGAGGCCCATCACATGTGGAATTTGAAGGTTATCGTAAAAAAGGATACCATTGGGCCAGATCGATATCGTGCATGTCATGTGTACTTCTACCCATCATGGTTGGAAGATAGCATAGCAGGAATAGTTGAGCCAGGGGTCGGTCAAGGAAATAGGGTCATAGATGAAGCTGCTGAAGCACATGTGAAGTGTAAGAGGCTACACAAAAGATTCTTTTGAGTCTGAGGCCAGGAATTTGGAACAACACAAGATAGACATGGAGTCAATTAGCGAGTGGAGGGAAATGACTACAAGGTCGACAGAAAGGTTGGAATACTTGGAGCACGGTTTAATGGAACTGGAAGGGAGGGTGAGGAAAAGGGTCGTAGACTGTTAGAATGCAGAGGGCAACGAAAGAGGACACCTAGCAAGGGCTTATCTGCTACAAGACATGCACGACCTAGAGAATATGATCGACGGAGCCAAGAGGGTCAAGTCTGGAGAAGGTCCCTCTGGGACCAAGTATATTAGGATTATTTGTTTTTAGAATCACTTTGGAATTCGAATGTAATAAGGCAGATCCATTAGTGACTCATTTATTTATTATCATTTTTAGGTTCATCTTATTTACTACATTAATGAAATGAGGTAGTTATCAGCATTAAATTTCTCCAAATCTACTCGTCGCTAGCCCTACCTCGATACAACGAGGTTCCCAAATTAGGATGCGAATTTATGTTTCTGCAATAAGTGTTTAAATACTGCAAATACTTTTAAGAATCCTTACTGACTTGTTTACCTTTTGTTTTTTTCTTTATTTTAATTATTTCCATCCCCTAAGGTTGGTTCGCACATACTGGCATCGTCGACATATCACACCAGATCTAGAGGCCCTCCACCTCCTCCTTCTCCAAGTAATATGAAAAGCAAGGAAAAAGCTAAGACAGAAGATACTAGAATTGTAAGGGGAGCTTGAGCAGGTCCGCAACCAGGAAAACCTTTCCCTCACCCTAAACGTCCTAGACATTAGCCAACAGAATACTCAAAATCCAGTACCTCCTCAAAACACACCAAACCAACGTCCGTAAAATTCTCTCGCACCCCACCAATACGCAACACCTCCCCAAATCCTAATCCTCCACCAGTACCAACTCCTCCTCAACACCAGCATTTCCTGACTCAATACCCATAAACCACTTACCATACTCATCAGAATACCCCCACAACATATCCCTGATCCGCAAAATTCAACTAATGATCACCATTACACTCAAATCCCCGGCACCCACTAAAATAATCTCATGTACGCGGAAACATTACCCCACTCCACTCAAGCAATCTCATACACTTTAGAATCCGTCGAGAAGGACCTACTCATTAAGAATATGGCAGAGGAGCCCAAGAAGCCCACAAGCCGAGTCCAGGGTGTTGAAGGAGGCAAAGGAATTGAGGGTCTGAATTATGAGGATCTATGCACTCAGCTAGAAATGGAACTGCTGGAGAGTTACAAACCTCCTAAGTTCGATATGTTTGACGTAACAGTTGACTCAAGGTACATTTGAGAATATACTGTGACAAGCTCGTGGGGGTCGAGAAGGATGAAAGTATTCACATGAAGCTGTTCATGAGAAGTCTCACTGGAGATGCCCTATCGTGGTACATAAGTCAAAATCCCAAAAATGGGTTATTTGGGTAAGCATGACATCAGACTTATGCATCGGATGTCTTCTAAATATAGAACCTGAAGAAGAAATCGATGGATACTTTCCACGAGTATGCTACTCAATGGATGTCGGAAGCTGCAAAGGTCAGACCGACACTAGAAGAAGAGCAAATGAATAAATTCTTCGTCAGGGCCCAGGATCCACAATACTATGAGAGGTAAGAGGCTAATTGTCATCGAGAATCATAAGTTCTCTAACATCATCAAACTCGGAGAAAAGGATTGAAGAAGGGATTAAGAGAGGAATGGTGATAAATTTTGAGGCATTGCAAGCTACGAACAAAGCATTACAGTTAGGGGGTATATCGAAGAAGAAAGAAATAGGGGCAGTGATGGTAACCCAAGGTCCAAAATCTCCACTCACATACAAAGCACCTCCGCCCACATACCAACCTTCACCTCCTATATATCCCCAACCCGTTACCGCATACCATACTTATAACACCAGCCAGCCTATTATCATTCACCTCCAACCCGTCAAAACTATAAAAAACCTAGACCCAATTTCGATCGCAGGCTACCCAGACTATATACCCCTATTGCTGAGCCCATCGACCAGCTATATGAAACACTAAAGGTTTCCAGATATGTCACCCATATTCCCACTGTCGCCATGGAAAACCCCTCCCAATGGGTCAACCAAACAAAATATGTGCATGTTATTTTGGCATGAAGGGACATACTATTGATGAATGTCGCACTCTGAAAGACAAGATTCAGACCCTGATTGATACCAAAGTCATACAAGCAAAGGAAGCCGCATTCCGCAACAACCCCCTCATATATCACAAGGGTGAATGAGTAAATGTGATAGAAACTGATGAAGAATGGGATCTTGAAGGATCAATTGGCTTATTCGGGAAGGTGACGACCCTGAGAAACCTGCAAGTCATACTCACTCCTATTATGGTACAGATACAACCACCGATCGAAATTGAGGTAGCCATATCAGCTCCATTTGAAATCGAAGTGACAACACCTGCAACTACACCTACTCTGTTAGAAGTAGAAGTGGCCACACCCTTTACTGTGATGGTGTCATCCACACCACCCTTCAAATCCAATATTGTACCTTGGGATTATATTGCCAAAGCTTGGAGAAAAGGGAAAGCAAAAATGGAAGAGTCTAGTGCTGTACAAGGGATGGCCAGAACTGGAAGAATCTATACACCTAAAAATTTAGGAGGAACAAGCAAGGAAACTTCTGCCAAACAACCCATCATTGAAATTGTTCAGATGATATCAGGAGGAAAGTACATGCAAGAGAATACTCTGTTGTTGATCATCAGAACAAAATTTCCACCCAGATATACATCTTGTCGCTGCTAAAAAATTCTGAGGCGCATAGGAATGCTTTGATGAAAGTGTTGAATGAAGTGTACGTGCCCAAAAATATCACCGGCGGAGAAATGGCCAACATGGTGGGGCAAGTGCTAGAGAGCCACAAGATCATTTTTCACAAAGACGAGTTGCCGCCTAAGGGATTGAGCCATAACAGGGCACTGCACATCACAGTGCCATATACATGGAATGAATATGATTATTGGTCACCACCATGTCATGGTCCCTATTACCCTCTTGAGTAGCCAGTGCCGCATCTAAGTCAGACCTTTCATCAGGCCGATGCAATATGGGGATCCGAAGAATAAAAAGCTTTGGCTAGGCTAAGAAATCTGTTCTTAGAAGACGAAGATATGGATTGCAACGTGATAGTTGAGGAGGAGGAGGAGGAGGAGGAGGAAGGCCTTATTATTCAGACGGTAGAGAATGGAGCATTTCTCGGGAACTGGACCGCCACACCATCCAGGGCCAGACGAGTCCCGGGGTAGCATGGCTACTGATGTTATTTGAAAAAACAAGTCTTTCGAGCATTTTGTTTTAAAAATATCTTTCTTTCAGTATTTTATTTTGGAAAACATTATTTTGAAGTCATCTCGACAATATTTTGTTTAACGTTTCAGCATTTACCAAATAATTTGATGTTTTATTATCGTTATCTTTCATATTATTCTTCTACAATATTGCTATTTCTTACCTTTATGAACCAACAACCATGACATGTAATGAGACAACGCAACATATGGATAGTGACTCGGAAGAAGAAGATGTGATACCCGAGGAAGTTATCAAAGAAGTTGAGAATTTTGACAATAAGACTAAGTCCAACCTGGACGAAACCGAGATAGTCAATTTGGGAGATTTTGAAACCATCACAGAAACTCGCATAAGTATTCACCTGTCACCGTCAGAGAAGGAAGAATGCACTCATTTCCTGAAAGAATATGAGGATACTTTTGCGTGGTCATATGATGTCATGATCGGTCTGAGCACAACCATAGTGGCTCATAAATTGCCTACCAATCCAATGTATCTGCCAGTGAAGTAGAAACTCAGAAAGTTCAAACCAGATATGAGCTTAAAAATCAAGGAGGAAGTCACGAAGCAAATCAAAGCCAAAGTCCTCAGGGTAGTTGAGTACCCAACCTGGTTAGCCAACATTGTACCGATTCCAAAGAAAGATAGGAAAGTCAGGGTGTGTGTTGAATATCGGGATTTAAACAGAGCAAGTCCCAAGGACTATTTTCACTATAAAATATACATATTTTAATCGACAATTGCGCCAAGCATGAACTCCAATCCTTTATAGATTTCTTCGCTGGTTATTGTGAGCACGTGATTTTTGCCTCACATGAATTGCTCCCAGAAAATCAAAATAAAAAGTTGTTTTTTAATGTTTGAAGTCTTGTTGAAATTGTGCGTCATTTTCTGTCATTGTTTGCATTTGTCTGTGCATGCTTATTTGTTAAATTGATAAAAATACCAAAACATGTTACAATTGCATTTAGGATTAATTTATGTTTGTATTTTTATTTTTAATTAGAAAGAAATGAAAAGAGAAAAGAAAAAATAAGAAAAGGAAAATCTGTTGGGCCAAGTCCTTTTAAAATTATCCAAGCCCAAACATTCAACACCCAATACCCGTTTAAACCCGCACCAAACCAACCTAAAACCCACAAAAATCTGGCTCGCCTCCAGCCCCAACCAAACGACGCCGTTTCAGGCGTCTCAATCCAAGCCGTTGAATCCATTTGATCGAACGAGCAAAATCCTTCACCCTAACCCGGGTTCAGCCCCGACCCATTCCATCAGAGACCAACCCGGTCTCAAGTTTGTCTGGACAACATCGTTTTATTAAGTCAATCGATCCAAGCCGTTGATCTCGTTTGATCAAATGGCTTGGATCCAATTCCCTCTTTACATATATAAGTCCCTAAACAGACCCCAGCCCCCCTCAGACCCTCCCTCTCTCGTCTCTAACAACTCAGAGACAAGCCTGTCTCTCACCGCCTCCCCCCCACCGCCTCCCCCCCACCGCCCTCCGCCCATGGAGGCGGACGGTGGCCAAACACCACCAAAATTACACCGTAGCCTCCCCTCAACCTCCCCATTCCGAAACCACAAACCATCTCCCTCGAATCCCAACCCAATATCTCGAATATCCAATCTAAGCCATGAACCCTAGCGCCGCCACAAGATTCTTCGGTGGTTGCGCCACCTCCAAACCTTCCCAAATTAATACCACCAAACCACAACAACCTCCTCATCCCTAAACCACCACCAAATACCCTCGAATCATCCTAGGGTTTCTCGAATGCCAGATTGAATAATGAAAGATCGGACTTGGCCAGGCTTCTTGAGATTTTGAGTTTGAGATGGACTTTAGTCATGTGTTCAGTCAAGAACACGTGGTTAAAGTCTATCTCAGCCCGAAAAATTGAAAGATTCAAGGACGAATCCAGCTTGATTTTTTACTGGTCCGATTCTAGGTATTTCCATTTCATTTTCTGTATTTTACTTATTTTTTGTTTCATTTCTTTTCTTTGTTTTGTTCTTCTTCTACCCCTTTTCTTCTGAAACCTTATTGTTTGTATTTAATTTGTGTATATTGTTGGATTAGCTGCATTTAGGGCATCATTTTTGGTACTCACAGTCGAATGATTAGCTATGTTGTTGAGAGAATATAGGATAGTTGCAGCTCTTTATATTAGTTTGAAAGTAAAAAATCAGTCATTCAGGTTGCCCATCAATTTTGAAATTATTAGAACGTTGCTTCATCTTACCTTCCGTGTTAGCNTCCCACTGTCGCCATGGAAAACCCCTCCCAATGGGTCAACCAAACAAAATATGTGCATGTTATTTTGGCATGAAGGGACATACTATTGATGAATGTCGCACTCTGAAAGACAAGATTCAGACCCTGATTGATACCAAAGTCATACAAGCAAAGGAAGCCGCATTCCGCAACAACCCCCTCATATATCACAAGGGTGAATGAGTAAATGTGATAGAAACTGATGAAGAATGGGATCTTGAAGGATCAATTGGCTTATTCGGGAAGGTGACGACCCTGAGAAACCTGCAAGTCATACTCACTCCTATTATGGTACAGATACAACCACCGATCGAAATTGAGGTAGCCATATCAGCTCCATTTGAAATCGAAGTGACAACACCTGCAACTACACCTACTCTGTTAGAAGTAGAAGTGGCCACACCCTTTACTGTGATGGTGTCATCCACACCACCCTTCAAATCCAATATTGTACCTTGGGATTATATTGCCAAAGCTTGGAGAAAAGGGAAAGCAAAAATGGAAGAGTCTAGTGCTGTACAAGGGATGGCCAGAACTGGAAGAATCTATACACCTAAAAATTTAGGAGGAACAAGCAAGGAAACTTCTGCCAAACAACCCATCATTGAAATTGTTCAGATGATATCAGGAGGAAAGTACATGCAAGAGAATACTCTGTTGTTGATCATCAGAACAAAATTTCCACCCAGATATACATCTTGTCGCTGCTAAAAAATTCTGAGGCGCATAGGAATGCTTTGATGAAAGTGTTGAATGAAGTGTACGTGCCCAAAAATATCACCGGCGGAGAAATGGCCAACATGGTGGGGCAAGTGCTAGAGAGCCACAAGATCATTTTTCACAAAGACGAGTTGCCGCCTAAGGGATTGAGCCATAACAGGGCACTGCACATCACAGTGCCATATACATGGAATGAATATGATTATTGGTCACCACCATGTCATGGTCCCTATTACCCTCTTGAGTAGCCAGTGCCGCATCTAAGTCAGACCTTTCATCAGGCCGATGCAATATGGGGATCCGAAGAATAAAAAGCTTTGGCTAGGCTAAGAAATCTGTTCTTAGAAGACGAAGATATGGATTGCAACGTGATAGTTGAGGAGGAGGAGGAGGAGGAGGAGGAAGGCCTTATTATTCAGACGGTAGAGAATGGAGCATTTCTCGGGAACTGGACCGCCACACCATCCAGGGCCAGACGAGTCCCGGGGTAGCATGGCTACTGATGTTATTTGAAAAAACAAGTCTTTCGAGCATTTTGTTTTAAAAATATCTTTCTTTCAGTATTTTATTTTGGAAAACATTATTTTGAAGTCATCTCGACAATATTTTGTTTAACGTTTCAGCATTTACCAAATAATTTGATGTTTTATTATCGTTATCTTTCATATTATTCTTCTACAATATTGCTATTTCTTACCTTTATGAACCAACAACCATGACATGTAATGAGACAACGCAACATATGGATAGTGACTCGGAAGAAGAAGATGTGATACCCGAGGAAGTTATCAAAGAAGTTGAGAATTTTGACAATAAGACTAAGTCCAACCTGGACGAAACCGAGATAGTCAATTTGGGAGATTTTGAAACCATCACAGAAACTCGCATAAGTATTCACCTGTCACCGTCAGAGAAGGAAGAATGCACTCATTTCCTGAAAGAATATGAGGATACTTTTGCGTGGTCATATGATGTCATGATCGGTCTGAGCACAACCATAGTGGCTCATAAATTGCCTACCAATCCAATGTATCTGCCAGTGAAGTAGAAACTCAGAAAGTTCAAACCAGATATGAGCTTAAAAATCAAGGAGGAAGTCACGAAGCAAATCAAAGCCAAAGTCCTCAGGGTAGTTGAGTACCCAACCTGGTTAGCCAACATTGTACCGATTCCAAAGAAAGATAGGAAAGTCAGGGTGTGTGTTGAATATCGGGATTTAAACAGAGCAAGTCCCAAGGACTATTTTCACTATAAAATATACATATTTTAATCGACAATTGCGCCAAGCATGAACTCCAATCCTTTATAGATTTCTTCGCTGGTTATTGTGAGCACGTGATTTTTGCCTCACATGAATTGCTCCCAGAAAATCAAAATAAAAAGTTGTTTTTTAATGTTTGAAGTCTTGTTGAAATTGTGCGTCATTTTCTGTCATTGTTTGCATTTGTCTGTGCATGCTTATTTGTTAAATTGATAAAAATACCAAAACATGTTACAATTGCATTTAGGATTAATTTATGTTTGTATTTTTATTTTTAATTAGAAAGAAATGAAAAGAGAAAAGAAAAAATAAGAAAAGGAAAATCTGTTGGGCCAAGTCCTTTTAAAATTATCCAAGCCCAAACATTCAACACCCAATACCCGTTTAAACCCGCACCAAACCAACCTAAAACCCACAAAAATCTGGCTCGCCTCCAGCCCCAACCAAACGACGCCGTTTCAGGCGTCTCAATCCAAGCCGTTGAATCCATTTGATCGAACGAGCAAAATCCTTCACCCTAACCCGGGTTCAGCCCCGACCCATTCCATCAGAGACCAACCCGGTCTCAAGTTTGTCTGGACAACATCGTTTTATTAAGTCAATCGATCCAAGCCGTTGATCTCGTTTGATCAAATGGCTTGGATCCAATTCCCTCTTTACATATATAAGTCCCTAAACAGACCCCAGCCCCCCTCAGACCCTCCCTCTCTCGTCTCTAACAACTCAGAGACAAGCCTGTCTCTCGCCGCCTCCCCCCAC
>MU666590.1:290648-302222 GCA_026770625.1 Nicotiana glauca
CATTTTCTGTATTTTACTTATTTTTTGTTTCATTTCTTTTCTTTGTTTTGTTCTTCTTCTACCCCTTTTCTTCTGAAACCTTATTGTTTGTATTTAATTTGTGTATATTGTTGGATTAGCTGCATTTAGGGCATCATTTTTGGTACTCACAGTCGAATGATTAGCTATGTTGTTGAGAGAATATAGGATAGTTGCAGCTCTTTATATTAGTTTGAAAGTAAAAAATCAGTCATTCAGGTTGCCCATCAATTTTGAAATTATTAGAACGTTGCTTCATCTTACCTTCCGTGTTAGCTAGGATTGATTCATATTACCAGCTGATGGACACCACTGAATTAAAAAAAACATTAAGTCAGTAGGTTTAATTAATAAAATAAGGATCAGTAATGGGAGTAATAATAAAAAAATGGGTTAAGGGAAGGCATGTGCAAAAGAGGGCATAACTTGGAAAAGAGCATGGCATGGGTTAATGATAAACACACTGAAAGACAGAGAGACGATCTGCATTTGAGAGATACACACATTCAGACCCTAGAAAATAGAGAGAAAAGATAGCATTGAGTGAAAAGAAATCTGATATACACTGATATACACTCTAGATAGAGATTTTTGATATGGAGAAAACACAGAAAATGTAAGAAAGAAAGAAGAACTCCAGTGATAGAAATCCTAAAGATTTTGTTACTGTTTCATTAAAGCATTGTGTGATTTTTCAATTCTTTCCTTAACCTAAAATACTTCTGAATAGCTTGAGGCTTAGGTTCTGTGTCTGTTGGGTTAAGTGTGTATTCACGATTGGATTTTTGTTGCTGAACTGCTTTCTCTAGTTTTGGAGTTGCTTGGGCTCGATATTTCATGAGATTAGAGGTTGTTTCTGCTTTGCTGCTACTGCCGCTCATATCACTCCTTTGGTATTTTTGCACTTCCAGGTACACCCCTTTTGTAACCTTGTTGATCATAAAGCTCGAATTTGAGAGCATGAACTGATATGAAGAATTGAAGCATAAGATTTCTTTTGTTTTGTTTCCCTGATTTGTTTTTGATTTACTGTGACCTTTTTGCTTGATTTAGGCTTATATAAGGGGTTGTGAAAAAAAGGCATTCTAGTATACATTATGAAATATACACACACTGAAAGATAGAGAGACAGTTTGCATTTGAGAGATACACACATTCAAACCCTAGAAAATAGAGAGAAAAGATAGCATTGAGTGAAAAGAAATTTGATATGCACTGATATACACTCTAGACAGATATTTTTGATATGGAGAAAACACAGAAAATGTAAGAAAGAAAGAAGAACTCCAGTGATAAAAATCCTAAAGATTTTGTTACTGTTTCATTAAAGCATTGTGTGATTTTTCAATTCTTTCCTTAACCTGAAATACTTCTGAATAGCTTGAGGCTTGGGTTTTGTGTCTGTTGGGTTAAGTGTGTATTCAAGATTGGATTTTTGTTGTTGAACTGCTTTCTCTAGTTTTGGAGTTGCTTGGGCTCGATATTTCATGAGATTAGAGGTTGTTTTTGCTTTACTGCTACTACTGCTCGTCTCATTCCTTTGGTATTTTTGCACTTCCAGGTACACCCCTTTTGTAACCTTGTTGATCATGAAGCTCGAATTTGAGAGCATGAACTGATATGAAGAATTGAAGCATGAGATTTCTTTTGTTTTGTTTCCCTGATTTGTTTCTGATTTACTGTGACCTTTTTGCTTGATTTAGGCTTATATAAGTAGTTTTAACTATTAGAATAAGTGACAATGGGTTCATAATGTTAACTTTCATGTTCACCCTTCCCTGATTTCTTCAAGTTTTGAATGCCTTTTGCACTGGTAGAAATCTGATGAATTAGTTCCATTGTTATAGTATGCATCGCCATCATATGTTGGAATACAGTCCATAAATATCTCTATTAGGCTTTAAATAAGGTTTGTTCATGCAAAGGCGAGGTTTAGGTTCAGTCTTATGCCTATTTATGTTTTGTTGAAATGCTTTTAGTTTTAAGTATATATATGGTTTTTGGTTATAGGCCGAATCAGAACATGTTAGTTCACTCAAAAGTGATGAGAAATGGCTAATGTTATGCAGGTTCGAGTTTCCTTTCATTAATAGTGTTTGGTAGTTCGTTCTATCAAATAATTAATGCATTGTGCTTACCGTTTAGCCATAATGGATCTAGATCAAAGACACATGCTAAAACAAGGAATTTATGTTATTCAGCTAATTATTGTCGAAGGGTTTAATTTATAATTCAGATCTGATAAGTAGACTTTAGGTTTTGTTGGTTATGCCCACATTATTGTGTTTTGGGTATGAATCAATTGGACTACAAGAACCAGGCCCAACCAGGGCTCAGTTTCAATTGTTACCATTTTGTAAACGTATCATTGGGCCTGGCTTCGTAAGCTTCAGCCATATTGTGGACCATTCCATCATTAGCTGGACCCAATGCTCTTCTCTCAAATGGGACTGTTGCCTTTAAAGATCGTACATCCGCCTAGGCGTAATTAATATGTTAGACTTCCTTAAATAATTTGATTTGAGCTTTAAGTAGATAACAAATAGATTATAACCTTTCAAGCTTAGTCTAATGCCCTTTAAAACATGGGGTCGAGGTGTGCCGTGCCAAACAAAAATCACAAATTACGTGGCCCTCCTTAAATATTTATATTAAAATACTTAGAATTCGGGACGTCTCATTTAGCGAATTTTCCTGGCCTCCCGCAAAGTTAATAACACATTAGTCGCTTTAGGCGCGTGATTAATAATATTATTTTTCTAAACTCGGGTGCACATTTATGTGAACCAAATCCAAATCCCAATGAAGTTAAAATATGTCAAAAATCACGTGTGCATTTATGTGACGTGGTTCGAGACATGTTCTAATGATGTTGCAATCTTCTTTAATTAAAATGAATAAAAAGGGTCAAAAAGTTGAAATTTGCACATAGGTTCATAATTGTTTAAAAACAGATAATTAAGCCGAATATAACAGTTGAGCGACCGTGCTAGAACCACGAAACTCAGGAATGCCTAACACCTTCTCCCGGGTTAACAGAATTCCTTACCTGGATTTCTGGTTCGCGGACCGTAATATAGAGTCATTCTTTTCCTCGATTCGGGATTCAACCGGTGACTTGGGACACCATAAATCTCCCAAGTGGCGACTCTGAATCTTCTAATAAATGAATCCCGTTTCGATTGTCCATTAATTGGAAAAATTCCCCTTTATTATACCTTTTACGAGATGTAGTGAGGAAAAAGGAGGTGTGACAGTTATCATCAGTTTTGGATGGACAAAGAGGACGTAGAGAAAATAGCTTTCATTACACCATAAGGAGTGTATTATTGCAAAATGATGCCATTCGGTCTGAAGAATGCTGGGGCCACCCATATGAGGGCCATGACGACCATCTTCCATGATGTGATACACAAGTAAATAAAGGTATATACTGACGACGTCATTATTAAATCCAAGAAATCCGCAGATCACATAGCAGACTTGAGAAAGTTCTTTGACTGGCTACGGAAGTACAATTTAAAATTGAACCCCATAAAATGTGCATTCGGAGTTCCTATCGGAAAATTATTGGGAATCATTGTCAGCCGTCAAGGAATTGAGTTGGACCCATCAAAGGTTAAAGCTATCCAAGAATTACCACCATCGAAGAACAAGAATGATGTGATAAGTTTCCTGGGATGCCTCAATTACAACAGCCACTTCATAGCACAGTCCACGGTAATATGTGAACCAATTTTCAAAATACTGAAAAAGGATGATGCAACCAGTTAGACCGAGGATTATCAGAAGGATTTTGACAAAATAAAGGAATGCCTATCCACATCGTCAGTCCTAGTCCCTCCAGATCCTGGTAGACCATTGCTACTCTACCTCTCTATATTAGATGGGGCTTTCGGTTGTGTTTTTGGACAAAACAATGGAACGAGAAGAGAGGAGCAAGCCATGTATTACTTGGGTAAGAAGTTCACACCTTATGAAGCACGATACTCTCTGGTGGAACTCACTTGCTGTGCTCTAACTTGGATAGCTCAGAAATCATGACACTACTTTTGTGCCTATACCACATACCTCATATAAGGATGGATCCTCTAAAGTACATCTTTTAGAAGCCTATGCCTACCGGGAAGTTGGCCAAGTGGAAAATATTGCTGAGTGAGTTTGATATCATCTATGCAACTTAGAAGGCAGTCAAAGGACAAGCGTTGGCAGATCATCTTGCCGAAAATCATGTAGGAGGAGGATATGAACCACTAAAAATGTATTTTCCTGAAGAAGAAGTGTCATTCGTAGGAGAGGATATTGTTGAAGTCTACGACGGTTGGATAATATTTTTCGACAGAACTGAAAATTTCAAGGGAGTCGGTATCTGAGCTATCTTGGTATCAGAAACCGGTCAGCACTACCCGATGTCCGCAAAACTCAGGTTTCCATGCACCAATAATATGGTTAAGTATAAATCCTGCATATTAGGGCTCAATTTGGCCGTTGACATGAATGTTCATGAACTTCTGGTAATAGGTGACTCAGACCTGCTAGTGCATCAGTTACAAGGAGAGTGGGCTACGAAAAACACCAAGATACTGCTATATCTACATCACGTACAATAGATGATGAAGAGGTTCACAAAGATAGAGTTCTAGCATGTCCCCAGCAGAGTCGCCAGCAGTTCTGACATGAATGTTCATGAACTGCTGGTAATAGGTGACTCAGACCTGCTAGTGCATCAGTTACAAGGAGAGTGGGCTACGAAAAACACCAAGATACTGCTATATCTACATCACGTACAATAGATGATGAAGATGTTCACAAAGATAGAGTTCTGGCATGTCCCCAGCAGAGTCGCCATACTGTCGCGCCCCCTTTTTCTCGCGAAATCAGGTTTCAAAATTTTGTCAACTCCTTTTGAGAGAGTAGAGAAAAGGAATTCGTTCTTAGAGTCGCCACCTAACAGATTAAGGTGCGTTAGGGCACCTATAGCAAATGACTCATATTATACCAGTTTGAATCACCAAAGATCAGGTAATGGCTTAAATTACCTCGAGGGATGCCTAACACCTTCCCCTCAAGGTAATTTGAGCCCTTACCCGATCTTTGGTGATGAAAACTGGTATAATCTGAGTCATTTGCTATAGGTGCCCTAATGTACCTTAATCCATTAGATGGCGAATATAAAAACGAATTCCTTTTCCCTATACTCTCAAAAGAAGTTGTAAAATTGTCGAAACCCGATTTCACGAGAAAAAGGGGCGCGATAGTCCATGTAATACGTTCACGGACCATAATAGCCTTCAGTATATTTTCACGTAGAAGGAATTAAATCTGAGGTAGGAAAGGTTTCTTGTGTTACTCAAAGACTACGACATTGATATTCTATATCATCCGAGGAAGGCTAATGTTGTGGCGGATGCTCTTAGCCAAAAATCTATGGGTAGTTTCGCTCACTTGGAGGCATATCACCAAGGAAGTTCATCGGTTGGCTAGCTTGGGAGTTCGTCTTGAGGACTCTAGTGATGGAGGGGTAATTGTGAAAAATAGAGCTGAATCAACACTTGCTGTAGAAGTCAAGGAGAAGCAATATGACTATCTATTGTTGGTACAATTGAAAGAGGTGATTCATAAACATAAGACCATGGCTTTTTCTCTTGGTATGAATGATGGTACACTAAGGTACCAAGGACGATTATGTGTTCCAAATATAGATGGTCTCTGGGAGAGAATCATGATAGAGGCTCACACTTCTAGGTATTCTGTGCACCCATGCCCAAAAAGATGTACCGTGATCTTAAGGAAGTCTACTGGTGGAATGATATGAAGAGAAATGAAGCGGACTTTGTGGCAAGATGTATAAATTGTCAACAGGTGAAGGTCGAACATCAAAGGCCCGGTGGGTTGGCACAAAACATTGAAATTTCAATGTGGAAATTGGAGATGACCAATATGTACTTTGTGATAGGACTACTCGCACTCCTTGCAAGTTTGGCTCGATTTGGGTGATTGTAGATAGACTCACCAAATCAATACACTTCTTACCTTTTAAGGCTACCGACATAGCAGAACAATGTGCTTAGTTGTATATCAAGAAAATAGTCAGGTTGCATGGAACTCCAACTTCTATTATCTTAGATCAAAGACATAGTTTATGGCTAATTTTAGGAAGAAATTTTCAGGAAGGTTTGGGGACTCTGGTGAATCTTAGTACAACCTTCCATCCTTATAAAACTTACTAGCATGGTCAATATTACTCACTTTTCACATACCTTATAAACCTTACTAGTATAGTCATGTAGTACCTTGTATGACACTAGTTCATAAGTACCGGGTATTTTAGCTTGGGTCATATTTTACCTTAAAATGCCAACTTGGGAAAAGAAAAATTCATTTTCTTTGACTTGATCTCCCTTTCATTTTCATGAATTTACAAATCACTTGTAAAATAGCATAATCGTTATAATCTCCAAATAATCTTTTACTTGGACTGATGTCAATTACCGTACGACAAATTCAACGTACAATACTTCAGGGTGCAATATCATCATAACTTAATACTGCGAAGTGTGACATTACCGTAAGGTAATACTGCTGGGTGAAACACTGTCGTCTGTGAAGCATAACATTATCGTAATATATTACTGCAGAGCATAACATCGACGTATTACTGCAGGGCGTAACACCTATATTGGTTGACTTCCGACTCAAAGCATCAGCCACCACATTGGCCTTCCCGGATGATACAAGATGGTGATATCATAGTCTTTCAATAGCTCCAACCACCTTTTTTGCCTTAAATTGAGCTCCTTCTGCTTGAACAAATACTGTAAACTCTTATGATCCGTGAACACTTCACACGACACGCCATATAGATAATGCCTCCAAATCTTCTGCGCGTTAACAATGGCTGCTAGCTCTAAATCATGAACTAGATAACTTCTAGTAAATCTTCAACTGCTGCGAAGCATATGCAATAACCTTTCCATTCTGCATCAACACCGCACCAAGTCCAATACGAGATGCGTCACAATATACTATATATGGCCCCGAACGTATGTGCAACACCAACACTGATGTCGTAGTCAAAGCTTCCTTGAGCTTCTAAAAGCTCACCTCACACTCGTCCAACCACCTGAACTGGGCACCCTTCTGGGTAAACGAGGTCATTAGGGTTGCTATAGAAGAAAACCCCTATACAAACCGATGGTAATAACCTGCCAAACCCAAGAAACTCCGGATCTCTATAGCTGATGTAGGTCTAGGACAGTGCTTGACTGCCTTAATATTCTTAGGATCCACCTGAATACCCTCTGCTGATACGACGTGACCCAGGAATAGGGGCGGGCATAAAATCCAAAAAACCAAATTCCGAGCTAAACCGAATTAATTTGGTATTTAAATTTTGGTTTTATCGGTATTTTAGTTTATTTCGGTAATTTTTTTGGTATTTCAGTAATTTGGTACGGTATACGGTATTGGGTTTTTGATTATTCAATATTTCGGTATACCGAATACCGAAATAGTTTAGTCAAAGCCTATTTTTTTTTAAATTTTTTTAGCCTAATAACCTTAAGCCCACACCCCAAAAGTCCAAAACCCCTAATTCCCTAATCCCTTGAAATATGCCTGCCTTGAACAAACTAAAAATTCTTCGATAAAGAAAAACATACAGATTACAGTATTTACTATAAAGCCTCAAAATAAATAACATAAATTACACAAAGAGTAGAAATTATTCACGAAATAAGATACATAAGATAAACAACCTAGTTTAACAATTTGAAGCAAGAATGAAACTCATCGACTAAAGAACACAATAGTTGGATCATTTTCATACACTAATGACTCTAAATCTCACAAAAATTCATGGAGACAAATTGCAGTCCGACAGTCATTGACTGATCTTCTTCTACTCAAACTCAATGTGTATTGCCTTTCGTCTCTTCTCTGTACATAACTTGAGAACTTAAGATTGATCTTTGGTGGAATCTCAAACAACATGGATTTCATTAGTTAATGGAGTGGGGGAGACAGTGAAGATTTGGTTTAAAAGAAAACCGTACCGAACCAAAATAAGAAATACCGAACCGTACCAAAATACTTTGGTACGGTATTTGGTATACACAATTGATAAACCGAATACCGAAATACTGAACCAAAATTCTTAAATACCGAACCGAAATACTGAATGCCCACCCCTACCCAGGAATGCAACTAAACTCAACCAAATCTCACATTTCAAAAACTTAGCATATAACTGGATGTCTCTCAGAGTCTGAAGAGCAACTCGAAGGTGCTGCTTATGCTCCTCTCGGCTGCGAGAGTAGATCAAAATATCGTCAATGAAGATAATCACAAAGAAATCCAGATATGGCTTGAACACCCGATTCATCAAATCCATAAATGGTGCTGGGGCATTTGTCATCCCAAATGGCATCACTAAGAACTCATAATGCCCATATCGAGTCTGAAAAGCTGTTTTAGGGACATCGGATGCCCTAATCCTCAACTGATAGTAACCAAATATCAAATCAATATTCAAAAACACTTTGACACCCTGAAGATGATCAAATAAATCATCAATCCTCGGCAATGGATACTTGTTCTTGATGGTGACTTTGTTCAACTGCCGATAATCTATGCACATCCTCATCGATCCATCCTTCTTCTTAACAAACAACACCGGCGCACCCCAGGGCGAGACACTAGGTCTAATAAAACCCTTATCAAGCAAATCTTGCAACTAATCCTTCAATTCTTTCAACTCTGGCGGGGCCATGCGATACGACAGGATAGAAATGGTTTGGGTGGTCGGAGCCAAATCAATTTAAAAGTCAATACCCCTGCCGGGTGGCATCTCTGGCAGGTCTACGGGAAAGACCTCTGGAAAATCCCGAACCACGGGCACATGATCCATAGATGGAACCTCAGCACTAGAATCACGAACATAAGCTAAATAAGCCAAACACCCCTTCTCAACCATACACCTAGCCTTCATATAAGAGATAACCCTGCTGGTAGAATAACGAGGAGTCCCTCTCCACTCTAATCGAGGCAACCCGGAAATGGTAAGGTAACGGTCTTGGCATGACAATCCAATATGGCATGATAAGGTGACATCCAATCCATCCCTAAAATAACATCGAAATCCACCATATCAAGAAGTAGGAGATCTACACTAGTCTCGAGACCCCCAATAACAACCACGCATGAACAATAGACACAATTTACAATAATAGAATTACCCACCGACGTGGACACATATACGAGAGCACTCAAAGAATCACGAGGCACAACCAAATATGAAGCAAAATAAGAAGACACATAGGAGTATGTAGACCCCGGATCAAACAGAACTGAAGCATCTCTACTACAAACCGAAACAGTACCTGTGATAACAACATTAGAGGACTCAGCCTCAGTCCTGGCTGGGAAAGCATAACATCGGGGCTGGGCCCACCACTCTCAACTATATCTCTGAGACGACCTCCTGCTGGCTAGCCTCTAACTCTAGCGGCTTGGCCTCCACCTCTAATGACCTGACCTCCACCTCTAGCGGGCCGACCCCTATCTCGAGCTCCCTGACCCTACCTCTAGTAGCTGAGCGGGCGGTGCCGGGATCATGGCACGAGAGCCCTGCGGCTGTGGCTGAACACCCACTAATCTCGGACAAGTCCTCCGACATGCACATACTCACCACACTCAAAGAATCAATCTGAATGCTGCGGTAAGAACTCTGAAGAGGAGGTGCTCTGATGGGAGCTGGCAGTGCACTATAAATTGGCTGTCCCGAAAGAGGTACATAAGTTCCGTGGCCCCCTGAAGCCCCATGAGATGTCTGAAGTGCTGAATGAAACAACCTGGGATGTTGGCCTCTAACAAAAGAATCCCTGCCTCCAGACGAGGCACCACTGAACCTACCAGAATAATTGTTCGCAATTGCGACAATGAACTTCGTAAATGTGAAGGTCTCCCTCCCTGCCTCTGATCGCAAATGCGATAGGACTTCGCAAATGCGATGCTCGCATATGCTAAGTCTGCAGATCTGCAACACACCAGCAAATTCTTTAAGTCTCAAAACACTCCGAAGCCTATCCAAAACTTTCCCGAGCCCTCGTGGATCCAAACTAAACATGCACAAAAGTCTTAAAACATCGCACAAACTTGCTCGCACGATCAAATTGCCAAAATAGCATCTAAGACTATGAATTCAACACAAAAACTTATGAAATTCTCAAGATTGTTCAAAATTTCTATTTTCTCAACCAAGGCGCCGAATTACATCGAATCTCTTCCGTTTTTCACCAAATTTCATAAATAGGGTCTAAATACCATAGCAGACATGTACCGGGCTTCGAAACTAAAATACGGGCCCGATACTAACAAGATCAAATTTTATTAAATTTTCAAAAATCATTATATTTTCAGTTAAACAATTTTCTTCAAAAATTTATTTCTCGGGCTAAAGACCTCAGAATTCGATTCCGAAAATACGCCAAAGTCCCATATTTTTCTACGGACCCTCCGAAACCGTCAAAACACTCATCTACCTAAAATGTTGACCGAAGTCAACTAAAATCATCTTTTAAGCCAAAAATTATTATTCCTTAAATTTTTCACACAAAAGCTTTCCAGTATCGCTCCCGGACCGCGCATGTAAATTGAGGATAGATAAAAGGAGGTTTTCAAGGCCTCAGAACACGAAAATAGATTTTAAAACAAAAGATGACATTTTGGGTCATCACAATACCAATTTTCGAAATAACAATCCGAGCCCGATAACCTCTAAGTCAACTCCCGGTCACATGTATGAACTCTCCAAATCTTCAAATTATCAACTTCTAATAATTAGAATCAAATAGGAACCTCCAAATTCAAATCTAAATGTATGCCTAAGTCCGGAATCACCATACGAACCTATTGGAATTATCAAAACATGAATTCAAGGTTGTTTACTCAAAGGTCAAGCATAGGTGAACTCTTACACCTTAGGCTTCCAAAATGAGACTAAGTGTCTCAATTCGCTCCATAATCTTTATGAAACCAATACCATCCCTGAAAATAACCAAATATCAAATATATATACGTGACGTAATCAAATAGGGGAACGAAGCTAAAATATATAAAACATCTGGCTGAATCGTTATAGTGAAGTACTTGATCATGTTCAATTTTTATTTGAGTAATAAATATCTGTAGTGTCGTATATGTGATCTTTGACACGATAATTCAATTTATTTATCTCATTAATTTTAATATAAAAAATTATTTTATATTTAAAAACTAATACGATTTGTCATGTGTCGAGCTGTGTTTGCTCGTAAATAGTATTTTTGCTTGCACGTTCAATGAATAAAGTTAGTGAACGTACGATTAGATTAGCAGCAAACATATGGAGACTGAGTCGAACCTAGCTATGCTTGGAGATGCGGAGTCACTAACCCTCGTTAACTTTGGCAGTTTTTCTTTGAATATATATATATATATATATATATATATATATATATATATATATATATATATATATATATATATTGGAACTCTTAAGACAAAAAATCCGGTGGG
>MU666590.1:314634-330295 GCA_026770625.1 Nicotiana glauca
ATCTATTACCCTATTTTAGCAGTAAAAAAATCAATAATTATTCTCAAAATTATTATTTGGTAATTGAATTATTTTATTCTCATATTTATACCAAAATATGGATAAGGTAATTTTGCACATTTTTATAAATTTATCTGGCATTTTTAAAGCTAAATTGTACTTAATTGCAATATTAGCCTATTTTATGATTTAATTGTGTTTATAATTACCAAATATATTCTAGTATTTTTAACTTAATATTTCTATATTTTTTATTAATTTAGTACATTTAATTGGTTTTCAGATATCATTATTATTATTTTTATAAAATAAGAAGGGAAAAGTGGCTGTTTAAATACTAGCCCTGTTTCATTTCAATTGTAGCCCAAATCAACCGCCAATTCAACCCAATTGCAATTACAAATTACCCAGCCCTATATCTAAATTATCCGATCCCTGACCCATTTATTTTACCCGCCCAGCTCCCCTTTTGATCCAGCCCGTTGATCCAAATGATCAACGACCACAATAACTCATTTCCTTTTTTAATCCACCCACACCCCTTAACCCCAAATTATTTTACCTAACTAGTCGCCTCTGAACCCCCCCCCATCTCTCAAACTCTCATATACCTTACCTAACGCTAGCCACATCTCATCATCTTCCACCTCGAAACTTGTCAGAATTCATAGCTTCCCATGCTGTGAGAGCCTTATACTTACCTCCATTTGCTCTTACACACCAGATACCTGAAGATTCGAGGCCTGACCTCAAAGGTTTTCACTCAGACCTTTGATGATTCAAGGTTCTAGTGTCATCGTCGGCCTTGCACCGGCATACCATGGTCTTCTGAGCCTATTTCTGACCTCTCCGACTCAGATCGGTGAACTTTTCAAAGCATTTCTCATTCGAGGGTTCTTCTGAAAACCTAACCCTTCGATATTTCCTCCAATATTTTTTAGATCTGTTGTATATATATGCTCTACTTGAGTTGTCAAACGGTTTCCCTAACTTTTTTTTCAAAAAATTACTTTTCAAAGTCTTTCTTTTACTATCTAGGGTTTTCTGAAAATGTTTAAGTGTTTCTCTCACTTTTTTTCCCTTTTCTTTTGTGTGTATTTGTCTCTATTGTATTCTTATGTTCTTCTTCCACCATGTATATTCTTCTACTGTGTTTTTCATACCATGTTCTTGTATGTTTATCTTACTGTATTTTCCTATATGTTCATTTGCTATACTTTTCCGGTGTTCTTATGTTCTTCTACTGTGTTTTCTGTACCATGTTCTTGTATGTTTATATTGCTGTGTTTTCCTATATGTTCTTTTTCTATACTTTTCTGGTGTTCTTCTACTATATTTTTATACTAAGTTCTTAAGTTTCTTTGTTTGCCTTCTACTGAGCCCTCTTTAAGTCTCTTCTAAAAAGAGCCTCTTAAAAATGTTTCTTGTGCTGCTCTTATCAGTATTTTCCATTACGTTCTTTGAATCCTTCTATTGTGTTGGCATCTTACTTTGCTATCATGTTTTCCTACGAGTCCTGTTGCTGAAGAAGCATGTTGTATTCTAAAACTTCTAAACATGATTACGATTCTATTGCCTTCTCTCTCATCCTTGCTTTAGGGTTTGCTGGACAGAGCCCTAATTCTTTCTGACTAACTTTGAGTCTCTGAACCGAGTTTGGACTTCCTTGTTTGCGTATAATTCTGAACTTTTTGCTAAACCCTTCTGCATTGGACTTTCTACTAATTTTACAGTGGCATGAAAATTTTCTTAATGTGTTTGTATGCTCTTTATAATTGATGAATCATTATTTAAAAGGTCTTTCCAACTTGTGATTGTTTCGAAATTCTGTTTAAGTAGGTCTAATTGATTATTTGTTGATTTCTATTTAAGTTAAAACCTTTTCCATCTTTCTGACATGATTCATTCATAACAAATCTATTACCTCTAATTTCTTGGCTGTTAATTGATTTTCTTTCCATAAATTGTACAACCGTGTATTTCAAAATCCTGTCCTTAAATAACCTTTATGTATTTGCCCTCAATTTCATGCTTTGTAGAACTGTTTGGTTAATTTCTTTCCTTAAATGGTTTTACCCGTTTGAATCTGAATCCCTTAATTAAGGGAAGCCTTGTGTAATTAGTTTACAATCAGTTTTCAAACTATTTCTTACGTTATTACTGCCTGATTTTTGCACTATAAAAGACACTTCACAATCTCGGAATCTCACAATCTCTTCTGAATTCATACTTATTGTTTGCATTGTGTCTTTTACAATACTACTGTTTTTCTCTATTTGTTTCTTTGAAACTGGTATATCCTAATTTCAGTTTCAGCATCACCCCAATGTATTTACTTACAATCTTTGTATCCATGCCTACTTTACTGTTTTCTATAGAGTTCGACACTTAACTTAGTATGCTTATGTTCTACTACCTATTTTTGTTCTAAATCTTTGCTCCCCTAACCCTATTACCCCTATGTGTTTATGAGTAGTGACTTAAGGCATGGCAATATCAGTTGTTGCCCATGCATTAAATTTGAACTAATATGGTCCTAACCTCTATATAAACAAGGTAGAGGGTGTGCGAGTATCTCTCATTGTTGGGTGTGCCCATCAACTTGCTTTTATTTTGCCTCTTGCAACTCATTATTCCCTATAACCCTATATGTGAATTGTTTCCCTTCCCCTTCTCGGAACACTACACTTACACTTTCTCATAGTCTCTAAGTTCTGTCCCCCCCCCCCCCCCCCCCCCNTGGTCCTTCCACATTGCATTATGTCTTAATCCTGTAATGCATTTGGATGTGAGCACTGCCCAGAGTCCATATGAGGCTCTTAATGAACTCTAACACATCCAAATGAGAGAAAGGCTTTGTAACATGATCTCTTGGAGTTTATTCATCTCATATTTCAGACATGGAGTCTAAATTAGGATCGCCTTGCTTGTACTTTTAATTTTTGGTGTACTTTTCTTTTCTTTTATTTTGGGCTATAATAACTTGTAATAAACTATTGGGGATTTCTAGTGAAAAAGGGAGGGGATAACTGTATGCAAATGGTAGATATCCTTCCTATAGTTTTATGAATCCTGCATTCATATAGATATCCTGCCTATAGTCTATTTCTAAAATTTTGTACTCATCTAGATATCCTGCCTATAGGTTTATGAATTCTGCATTCACATAAATATCCTGCTTATAGGTTTATGAATTCCGCATTCATATAGATATCTTGCCTATAGGAGTTCTTTTGAATTTATGCACTCACATTAGATACCATGTCTCACACCTCCTTTTTTACACACCTACCCCGAAGGATAATGTATAAGGGAGTTTTTCCATTTAAAGTGACATTATTCGAAGTGGGATAATTTATTTATTTTTAGAGTCGTCACTTGGGAAAGGATTGGCTTTTGGTGTCCCAAGTCACCGGTTTAACTTAAATCCCAAATCGAGGAAAATTTTGACTTCCCAATTGGAGTCTGCAAACCAGAAATTCTTAATAAGGAATTCTGTTGACCCGAGGGAAGGTGTTAGGCACCCCTGGATCCCGTGGTTCTAGCACGGTCACTTAAATTATTATAAATGGCCAAAATCTAATTTTATACATACTCCAACCTATAGTGCAATTTTAAGATTATTTACCGCTTTTAGTTAAAAAAAATATTAAGAAACTGAAAGTCGTTTAAAAACGTATTTTCGGATCACGTCACATGAAATGCACCCGGATCCTCGACACAATCTTATTCAACGTTTTTGGATTTTGATTTGGGTTGCATGAAATGCACACCCGTATTTAAGATGGTAAAATTATTAAAAAGCGTTCCTAAAGCGACTAACTGGCTATTATCTTTGTGGAGGGCCGTGAAATTCGCTAAACGGCACGCCTGGAATTCTAAGTATCTTTAACTAAGAATTTAATGAGGGCCCCGCAATTTATGGGTTTTTGTTTGGCGAGGCTTGTCTCATTTTTATTTATTTGAAGGCTAACCTAAAGTAAACTAAGATTTTCTAATCATTTTGTCTGTAAAAGGGCCTAATTAATTTTGGGCCTCAAGTTCAAGTCCGAATTCAAACAAAAGTGAATACTCTCTTAGTTTGAACCCGGTACCTAACTCGAAAACCTAAATTTATATTGCAAATTAATTTCCCGTACTCCTAATATAATTTTTAAAAGGGTTTTGACTTCTTGAAATTTTTTGACCTTCAAGGTTTGGCCCAATTTTGATACATGAATCTGTCCAGACATGGAGATTGGGCATGCTGTGTTTCTTTAGAGATTGCTCAGCTTTTGGGCCTTGGGCATGTGACTGGACCCAATCATCTGTCAACCCATTATTTGACCAGTTAAATCCATACAATGAGCCCATCAACCAGTTTATAATACACAATATATCACTTATTTGACCAAGGATTGCTAAATAAATATTGAAAACATCATTTATTAATCTAGGTTTCAATAGTTGATTAACCTCACAACTACTTATCTCACAGGAATTCAAAAAAAAAAAGATCTGGACACTTTTAAATAGGCGAAATTGAAATCCTGTTAATTGGACCTTTAAGAGGTGGGCAGCAAACAAACGACCAATCCTACTACTTGAAAATTTAATCTAACATGAAAATGTGCAGCTGAAAGTAATTATACTGCCTACTACTTGAAATACATTTCTCTAGTTATAAAGTTCTAATGTTTCAATAAATTACAAATTACTCTAAATTGGTACTATTAACAGCATATTAGCATTTTGCTAAGCATTCACTGATTTACTTGACTAAGATACACTTCACATGTCCTAAGTCAAACTAAAATCAAATATGTGTGTTATCATCAGAGTTCAATAGCTCAAATTATACAGTCTCTGGTATACAGTTCATAGTTGAAAGATATAATTGCAAAATGAAAATAAAAACTATTCTAGATTATAGCAGAACCATCAGAACGATTGGCAATCACTTCATTTCATTTTAGCCTGTGATGTACATGGGCATAAGCTCAGAATGTGTACCTGTAATCAAAGTACAATAAGATGAAGGAGAATCAGTAGCAAATAGCAAAGCAACAGCTCATATACAACCCAACAAATAGCACCTGGATGAGTTCCAAAAATCCACTAAATAGACTTGAGTGAACCAAAGTGATTTGAAATTAACCTAGAAAATGATTTATGAACTTCAGCGAATAGAAACAACCCAAAACAACTTGAACTAAACCCAAAATGACTTGAAATTGAAGCTAGAAGCAATAGGAAACTCAGATGAAAATCAGCTTCAATCAAACTCAAATTTTAAGTCAACAGTATTTGTTTTTGGAATTTTCTATTGGATTTTTGTATGTTTTTTGATTTTCGGCAGGAATTAAGATCTAAAGTGAAGGTTTCTACAACTATATGATTTTAGATTTGAACCTCTTGAGTGTTGAGGTTCAAATTTTTAATTTCAGACTTGAGGAAGGGGATTTTTAGGAGAAATTTAAAAGCTGGAAGGGACTTGAGAATTTTCAGACTTCTAAACTTGTAAAAGAAGACATTAGAGGTGCCTTTTATAGGCAAGGAGGGGCAGGAATGTTCTGGAACTTATTCACCCATTTCCCCCCTTTTTATTTTCAGAAATCAGTCATTAAACCATAAATTTGTGGCTTGTTGCCCAAGTTACTACTCTAAAATTCCTAATACTTACACTAAGGCCCCCTTCTAGAAGGCCCTAAGGCGTTCTAGCTTTGTTTTAAACCTTTGGAATGCCTATACTACCCTTACTTGAGTTCTAAAACTACCAAGTCTTAACAAATCAGCCCTTTTTGGATGCCCAAACTACCCTTGATTGCCCCTGAAATTACTAACCAACCCTAAACCCCTTTTACCTTATTTAGTGACTATGGTTAATTCAAAGACCAAACTATTCAGCTATAACCACAATTCTCCAATTAAACTATCCTTGTTTTAATTTGAATCAACTACTTAATCTATATATCTTATGACTAACTATATTATTGATCTAAACAAACCATTCAAACTTGAGACTAAAATCAGATTAACCAAATCACACACGATCATTTGATTGAAACTAAACACCAAATCAATTATCAGGAAAACAAAACCAAAATTAAAAAGAAAGAGTCATTAGAAATAGAAATCAATAAAAACCCTAAAAATTTTAAAGCAGTTGACATGACTGAAGATTGATCAATGTTATTCAATTAGGATCAACAAATACGATCAAATATTTACACTACACTAGTGTAGGCTGAACGCTAAGTAACAATTAATTAAAAATAAATAAAATAAATAAATAAAAACATAGCAACAGAGGCAGACATGGAAGAACAAAAACAAAAATAAAAACAAAAAAGAAAACATAAATAAAAAAATAAAGTACCTCCGATTTGGGTCAAACACGGAGTTAATCATGCTTTGTGGAGCTATTTGGACCAAAACCATCTTTAATCATGTGTTTTCAATGAGAAAACACACGATTAAAGGCAGTTGTAGTACCAAATCAATGAAATTTCGACATTGAAGAATTAGTGTTGTTGGCCGGATTTCATCCAAAATTCGAGGGATTTGGTGGTTGTTTGAGGTAATCTAAGGCCGAATTCTTAAAGTGGAGAGTGAGAGGAATACATGGTGTTAACTTTGTGGGTTTTGGAGCAAGTAGGGTTCTAAACCAAAATTTAGATCTAATATTTGAGAAAACCGGCTAGGATTTGAGGGATTTTAAAGTTAGATATGGAAAGGGGAGGAGAATAGGAATCAACAGTGTAATTTTGGGGTGATTTGGAGCATCGACGCTGGCGGAGGAGATTTTCGGCCGGCGGCAGACGACAGAGGACGGCGGAGACACGGCGGGGTGACAGTGGCGTTACGCCGGCGTTACAGGGAGCGGGTTGTACATGAAGATGATTTGTGTTGTAGGGTTTATGCTGATTTTCAGATAATTTTATGTATTATTGTGAACAAATTTGAGTCGTTTGATCATGAGGAATGGACGACATGGATTGATGGATGCCCAAAACGGCATCGCTTAGGGGGGGGCAGATCTGGACCGGTTAAGGGTGTGGGTTTGGGCTTGGGATTGTCAAATTGGAGGGGGTTCGTTTGGGCTAAGCCAGATTTTGGCCCAATTTTATTGAGACCCCTCTCTTCCTTTTAATTTTCCAATTCCAATCTTTTCTTTCCCTTTTTTCTATTCTTATTTATTTATTCTATTTATTTTCTTTGCAAAATTAACAAAACCTAAGTTAACTCCCAAACTAATTAATTTCCAAAAAAGTGAACTAAATCCTGATTTTAAAATACAAATTAAACACAAGGTGAAATTAAAGAACAAAATTTAAAAGATTTATTTTTCGTTATTTTTTCTCTTATTTTAGTAATATTAATTAACTAGCAAAACTAAAAATTAGAAATTGAATTTAAAATGCAAATGCACTATTTTTTGTCCCTTTTAATGAAAAATGGTACCTAAAATGCACGCAAAAATACAAACAAGACACAAAATTATGCAATTAATTCAAATAATGAAGAAAAATCCTAATTCTATGGAATTTATAAGAGTAATTTAAGCGTGGCAAAAATCACGTGCTCACAACTTCCCATCTATGCTCGAAGACACGAAGGATTTTCGGGCAAAGATAAATGAGCACCATGAAGGATTTTTGCTTGCTCAGCACTCCATGAGAAGCATTTTGAAAAGCATCAGACTGAACCCTGCTTCAAAGGTTGCCTACATATCATTGGCTATAAAGGAATCGAGTTAGTGTAGTTCTGGAAGATCTGGTGGCTGGGACTACCAGGAGCTGTGATTTCACTATTGTTGTTGTTGCTACTGCTTGCTAACCTCCTTATTACACCAAAAGGAAAATCAAATCTAAGCTAGCTATGCCTATCAACTATGAGTTACAAGATTCCTATCGATAATTCTCTTGAAACTTGAACTTGAGTCTTAGCTGATTTGCTGTGGACTTCGACCTAAATCTTGATACTCGCAAGTTGTAGGTGTTTACTTCTTCCTGCAACATAGGGTCAAAACGGGATCAGCGAAGCTAGTGACTTCAATCAGATTTTGAGCAATTCGCACCATTGCTTGCTTCACATTTGAGTCTACCTCTTTTTGTTCTTTTATTCTTTTCTTGACTCTGGATTGAGATTTATTCCATTGGTCACTTCGTACATCATGTTTTTTAGGTCAACCCGCTTAAGATATCCAAACAAACAAACGAACGAATTTTTTTGCCCCAGTTTTCACTAGGAAAATTTCGTGAGTTAGTTGTGAAACATATCTAAGCAGTCAAATTAGGATTTGTGTAGGGAGATCCTCAGTTTTTTGGCCCGGATTTGGAAAGAAAAAGCTCTTTGGTTTTGGAAAAAAAGCTCCTTGGTTTTTGCCATGGAGATCCTCGGTTTTTTGGTCGGGATTTGGAAAGAAAAAGCTCCTAAGATCCTCGGTTTTTTTGTCGGGATTTGGAAAGAAAAAGCTCTTTGGTTTTTTGGCCGGGAGATCCTCGGTTTTTGGCCGGGATTTGGAAAGAAAAAGCTCTTCGGTTTTTTGGCCGGGATTTGTAAAGAAAAAGCTCATCCGTTTTTTGGCTGGGAGATCCTCGATTTTTTTGCCAGGATTTTGAAAGAAAAAGCTCGTCGATTTTTGGCCGGGAGATCCTCGGTTTGTTTGGCCGGGATGTGGAAAGAAAAAGCTTCTCGGTTTTTTGGCTGGGAGATCCTCAGTTTTTTGGCCAGGAGATCCTCGGTTTTTTGGCCGGGATTTGGAAAGAAAAATCTCCTCGTTTTTTTGGCCTGGGTTTGGAGAGAAAAAGCTCCTCGATTTTTTGGCCGGGAGATCCTCGATATTTTGTCCGGGATTTGGAAAGAAAAAGCTCCTCGGTTTTTTAGCCGGGAGATCCTCGATTTTTTGGTCGGGATTTGGAGAGAAAGAACTCCTATACTACTATGATTTGTTTTTCTTTTTCTTTCTTTTTTCCCTTCTTTTCTTTGGAGAGAAAAAGCTCTTTTACTACTATGATTTGTTTTTCTTTTGGGATTTTCATTTTTATTTTCTTTTCTTCTTTTTCCTTCTTTTATTCTTCTTATTTTATTTATTTATTTATTTATTTCCTTTTTATTTAGCAAAACTCATGAAAGAATTTTGGGGAAACTTCCTTTTTGGTCGTTTTCCTGTTGCAAAGCTGTTTCAGCGCTTACGCATTTCATTTCTTTTTGGCCGCACCTGCTTCTTGCATGGTTGCTTTTAATGGAACCTGCTTTCAACAAAGAACAATTTATTAGTTTGAAACAATGGTTGGTTTTGTGGCCTTGATCATCCCAATTGCTTGATCCCGACCCCCTTTCCATTGAGAACTTTGTTGCTTGTTGGCCTTGAGGGTAAATCTCTTTTCAAAACGACCGGGTTCAACTCTCAGGACTTTATTATGACTTGCCCGTGTGGGATCTGGCCTTTTTACTTTATTCTTCTTTTAGGACCTTTGCCTTTGACTTAATTTCTTTTCAGATGTCTTGCTTCGAAAGCATCAACCACTATGGTTAGTTGGGATTGGCTTGATGCACTCGCTGAGGCTGGGCATTTTCTTCGACTCTGACCAGGCGGAGCCCTGTGAAGCCTGTCCTGCCACCTTTTCTTTGGAATAGTTACGGAATCAGTATTAAACCGAAAGGGATTCAAAGAAAAGTATGCCAAAGGTAAGCATATGAGTTTAAAGAGAAGCGTCCCTTTCGGGGGAAAAAATGACTTATCTGGCGTGCATGCTGTCTCCAAATGAACATGACATGCTTCTTGGACTGGACGTCCGACCCACACAAACTTTTCATCTTCTCGTGAACCCATTGATCAACATTTTAAAACCAGGGAACCTTGTCAAGACTCTTTTAGTGATAAGATGTCTTCTTTTCGGCCGACAGCGCCCTTTGCGGGTTTTCGCTAATCGACCTGTCTCATTTCTCTTCTCACAATTTCTCGATAGTGCTTTTTGTGAGTTTTCACTAAGCGGACTCTCTCATTTTTATTTTCTCTAGTTACCATCGCCTTATGGTGCTCGAAGGTTTTCACCAATAAGACACTCTCATTTTATTTATCACCTTGAATTGTACCAGATTCCAACAATGATGTTTTTCACTTACCTGCTTTTGCCAATTGATCGGAAGGACTTGGACACGGTCTTTGGGTAAGAATGAATTATGGGCGGAACTACAACTTTGGAACTATTTCGGCGGATTTATAACCGAACAATCATATCATCTGCCCCGGTTTTAATTTTTTGTGGAAATTGGGATTTTCATTTTGGTGTGACTGAAACTCAGGGAGAGGCTGCCTACGTATCCTTTCGGAATCAAGTCAAGTGTAGTTCAGGAAAATAATTTTGTTTTTCTTTTCTTTTCTTTCTTTTTTTTCTTTTCTTTTCTTTTGCTTTTTCTTTTTCTTTTCTTTTGTTTATTTTTTGTTTTCTTTTAATTTTTCTTTTAATTTTTCTTTTCTTTTTGTACTTTCTGGTTCCAAAGAGGGTGAACAAAAAAGCATAACCGGCTCAAAGGGTTTACAAAGGATTGATAGTGTTTAGGGTAGCAGGATAGAAAGCCTTCGTCATCTCAATAACACAAAAGTGATCGCCACAGGAGGTCTACACATAGTACCTTTTCACTGCATCTGCATTGACTGTTGTTTCATGATCCTTTCCTTCAATGTCTCCCAGATATAGTGCTCATCTTGGCAATATCTTCCGGATTATATATGGGCCCTTCCAATTAGAAGCAAACTTTCATTTTACTTCCTGGTGATGAGGGAGAATGCGTCTTAACATGAGTTTGCCCCCTTCAAAATTCTTGGGACGAACTTTCCTGGTATAGGCGCGGGCCATTCGTTGTGGGTACAATTGCCCGGATGTGCCCTGAGTGCACTCTTTTGTTGTAATGTATGGACCTTTCCAACCCGCGAACCAATTTTCCTTCAATTGTTCCAATTATTTGTTTGATTTCCTCAAGGTTACCTTCTTTGTATGATTTCGAAATCTGACAGCATTTTGGAATCTAGGCATGAAGTCCGCAAGCATGTCATGTTATTTAAAGCTGCATTATTAGAGCTAAAAAGAAGAAATGAATGAGAAAAAATAGCAAAATCAGAATGAATAAAGAAAAATGAACGATGAAATATTGATTTGATTTCTTGGAATTTTGAAGATAACAGGGTTCACATTCTGGAATTTAAAGACAAGAAACTATAGGAAACATCCGAGTTACACCGTGGAATAACTCAGGATGCAGAAAAAGTGGCAGGACGGGTCTACTGGGACTCTCGCCTGATTGGGAATGGCATGGCCTTTCAGTTTTGGAGTTTAGCATCTAGTCCCATGTAGAGCACCTCAGCGGTGCTAGTACCCTCCCCTGGATGAACCATGTTGGTTTCATAAAGCATTTGTCTCATAGCTCCACATATTTCCTCACGTTCTCCAGCTTTGAAAACCTCGACGTCTTCCTCTTGACTATACTTAGGCTTGACAAATGTCTCATACAGATGTGGCATCGCATAATCGGCCCTTTTCATTTCTTGAAAGAACACTTCTGCTTCCTCAGCACTCATAGGCTTCTTAGGTGGGAAACGCCTTCTGGTGGCACTATTTACCTCCTCTACATTTAAATACTCCTCCACAGGGCGGTTTTCTAGAGGATCTCCCAAGGTCTCTTTAACCTTGTACGTAACCACCGTCTGATGACGATCCCATGGTACCGCAACAGGTTTCGTCATAGGCTTCTCTGGTACGCGTCCAATAACCACTGGCTCACTCAGCCGGGGTGGTTTGATTGTCCCCCGCGCCACATAGACTTGCTTGGGTACATACAGTTGTGTTCCTTTTTTCAAATCAGTTTTGTTTTTTGGTTCTGACTTGGTGATTTTGCTCTTCTTTTCCCCTTCCTCTTGCTTCGAGTCTTCCTTTGTCTTTCTTTCTGCGTCGGCGATAGCAATTATAGCTTTTAAGGCTGGATCAAACTCCTTATCTTCACAAATCATCCTGATTACTGGCCTGTTGTTGTGAGCGGGCAACGGGTTATTAGTCACATTTGGGACATTCTCATCCTTCAACACAATTTTCCCTTGCTCTATTAAGTTCTCCACCGCTTGTTTTAGAGTCCAACAGTCATTTGTATGATGGCCTTCTACCCCTGAATGGTATGCACACCTGACACAAGCTCTGTAGGCAGGAGATGCCGGGTTTTGTGTGTTCTGAGGGACTGGCTGCAGTTGACCCATTTGGACAAGTTTTGGAATAGACTAGAGTAAGATTCTCCAATTGGGGTAAAGTTTGGTCTCCCGGGTGGTTCCCGAGGACGGAAGTTATTTTGCGGAGGTCGGGGATTATAGTGGTTCTAGTGGGGAGGCTGATTTCTTGGGAACAGAGGTTGATTTTTGTTGGCACGTGGCTGCGGTCGGGCAAAGGGTTGAGCGTTCATGACCGCATATGGTTGTGAAGCATAGGACATTTCTTGATGAGGGTAATAATGCTGAGGAGTTCTTTCTGAAAACATGGGTCTCGGAGAGCGATGTCTTCTTGCACCCGAAGCCGCCATGGACGTTTCCTCTTTCATCCTACCCTTTGCCATTCCTCCAAACCCGCCTCGGATGGCTTGTGAGGTTGCTCTAATCGTTGATTGGCTAAAAATTCTGCCTTTTTTCAATCCATTCTCCACCATTTCACGGATTTTAATTGCATCTGCAAAAGGCTTGCCCGTGGCCGACATCATATTCTGAAAATAGTCCACTTCCTGGGCCTGAAGAAATACAGTGACCATTTCCACTTCGTCCATTGGCGGTTTCACCCTCGATGCTTTTTCACGCTACTTAATAGCTTATTCCCTGAAACTTTCTGAGGGCTTCTTTTTCAAATTCGCTAAGGAGTTTCTGTCCGGCGCAATGTCTATGTTGTACTGAAACTTTCGAACAAAATCTCTAGCAAGGTCGTCCCAAATGTGCCATCGAGATATGTCCTGATCCATGTACCATTCCGACATTATGCCCACTAAGCTTTCTCCGAAGTAAGCCATTAACAACTCTTCTTTTCCGCCGGCCCCGCGCAACTGATTACAATACTTTTTGAGGTGAGCAAAGGGATCACCATGTCCATCATACTTTTTGAACTTTGGCATTTTGAATCCCATGGGAAGGTGCACGTGGGGGAACAATGTCTGCTATTAGAAAACTAGAACTAAAATAATCACTATTATATTTAGCTCCACGGTGGGCGCCAAACTGTTCACCTCAAAAAATGGGGTAACAATTAAAGAAATTTTATGGTTTTAAAGATATGTGATATATTCTAATACTGGTGGTCATATAAGTAATATTGAACTTAAGTAAGAAGAAATAATGAACCAAATCAATGTTTTTGGAATAATAGGGGCCTCAAGCTCAATTATCCAGGGGCCTCGAGGTCAGTTAAGAACAGTAAAATATGAACAATAAAGTAAAGGCGATAAAGCTGAAGAATAATTGGAGAACACATTAAACAAGAGAAGAATAAAATATTCTATTGCAATGAATGATCTGATTCCTTACAAAATAATTGGGTGCCCCTTTATATATGAGGAGAAAAATCAATATAGCACCTTGCTCATACAGGTAAACAATTCTATTGGTACAAGTATATAACGGCTTAGTATAGACCTGTGCCATTATGTACAACCCTTATCCTCTAATTAATGTCAGGTACACGTGTCCTTGAGAAATTCCCGCTCTTTCTTGATTGACTTCGAGATAACGGCCCTCGATGCAATTCGTGCCAGGCATTGGATAAGCTTCCTTGAGGTAGATGTCCCTTAGCCGGATACGACACCCACTTCGAGCCTTCCGAACTCGGATTCACAATCCAATTTAGGACCTCGAAATCAGGCTCCTTGATTTTAACCATATACAATATATATATATATATATATATATATATATATATATATATATATATATATATATATATATATATATATATATATATATATTGTGTGAAATAGGCTTTTTGGTGGGCTTGAGGATGTTTTTAGATTATGAGGTGTGGAATGCAGTCTGGTCGAGTGTGAAGATAACCTTATTATTCATTAGGGGCCTGTATTAAACTAATTGTATTATGCATCAGCTGCATATTTTGATTGATGGATTGGAGTTACAGTATTCGACCTTTATATATGATTAGAAAATTATCGACATTTCATTTGAGAAAGGGTCCTACAAGTATCATGACATCAATTTTAACACCAGTGCTCTGTTCTTTTTGTTTTCCTTTCTTTTGTCTGGAATGATTCTTCCTCTGATATATTTTTCTTCTTAGACTGCAAATCCTTCATGGAGATGTTTGAAGAGGTTGCTTAATCACAAAAGAAACAGGAAAGTGAAGATGGATCTACATGAATAAAAATTCGAAATAGAAAACTGAGGAGAAAGCCAAAGATACAACCAAGGAAGGGGATGGTAAGGAGGAGAAAACCGAAGACAGGGATGTAGAGAAAAAGAATGAAAGTGCTTACGCATGAGGGTTATGCAAGCAAATAGTTTCGTGGTTCGTAATGCCATTTCTTTGCCAACCAATGTGACTGTATTGTTAGTCAAGTGTAAAAGGTGGTTAAAGGGATTCTCCTTTGGTTTTTTCTCGAGGTGGGGTTGGGGTTATTGGTACTGTGAAGTTTTTGGTTTTATTAGTCTATCATTGAGGTGTGTGGATGTTTGGAGAAACGTTGAGTCTCGCCTTTAAGGTTGGTACTGTATTCAGGTTGGGACATTTTCTGGGTGGTGTAGCTATCGGCTTTGCTAGTAATTTTGTATTGTGTTTGCAAAGGACTTCGCACTGACTCATGATTCAATTTATGAGTATATTTTTTTGTGAATGCATCAGTTTGATTAATGTCACAGGTATTTATATTCTGAAGGTGCTGCTAGTTAAGGCTTTTGATGTGTTTCTTCGGACATAACTTCTCATTTCAAACTATTGGCTTTGCTAAATTCTTGATTTACACATGCATCTCCAGAAGCAGTAAAGAGTGAGATAATCGTCATATTCCATACAATAATGTCCTTTGCTTTTTTTTTTTTGAGCAAACATGAAATATATGTATTAAACGTTAAGGAATATGCATTACATGTGATTTGTAGTTAGTGTCACATGGGACACTTTGATTACCTAAGCTTTCTAAAGGGAAAAATGCACAATTACCCTCCTATCTATACCCAAAATCTCAACTACATACTTTTTCTTTGCGAGAATCCTATTACCCCCTAAACTTATTTTAAATGTAATTGTTTGCACCATTAACACTCGCAACCAAACTCTTGGTATGTGGTGAGCTACACGCGTCCCGTCATGTATTTTTAGTACTTTTTAAATTCTTTCTTCTTTTTCTTATCCTTTTTTCTTATTTCTTATTATTCTCATTTTTTTGGTTATTTCATTCTATTTCTTTTTGTTATGGTCACCGGCGGTATAAAATGGTGGTTGTCGGAATTTCACAAATACCAATTTTTCCAATAATTTTTTTTTTCCGACGACAGATTTTTATCCCGATATAAGTGTATATATATATATACATATATATATATATACACACACACATATATATATATATATATACACACACACACATATATATATATATATATATATACATACATATATATATATATATATATATATATATATAT